>JAODUH010031223.1:0-47896 GCA_027564835.1 Typhlichthys subterraneus
ATATATATATATATATATATTCTAATTGCCCACGAAGCACTTCCTGGAACAATTTTGCCTAAACTCATCTCCATGAACCATGTGACCGTTGAAAATGTTAAACGTCTGTTGGAGTAACTCTGTTCTTTCCATGGCTCTGGGTATAACCATCCTGATTTAGCCAGCTCCACCTCAACGATCCACTTTGCTTTGCGTATCATTCCTGGAGCTGTCAACTGTCAGCTGGTTAAAGAATTAATCACCGGCTAAATGGCTTGATTGACACCTAGTGCACCAGCACCATGCAAAATCGACTAGATTTAGATGGACTAGAGCGCCTCGACAGCAGACCGATGTGCAGAGTGGAACGGATTGTGACGCACAATACAAAATGGCTGCCATGCTAGGACTGCAGTGGGATCCCTGCTAAAAAATCCAGCATTGCTGGTCACCAGCATAAGGTATGCTTTGCATGCTGGAACCAGCATGGAATGCTAGTTTGCTGGTACCCCGGCATCCCATGCTGTTTCCTGGGGTGCTGGTATACCAGCTAGACCAGAACTACCCCAGCACTAACCAGTATGAACCAGCCTGGACCAGCACTACACCAGCACTAACCAGTATGAACCAGCCTCGGAATTTATGCTGGTTTATGCTGGGATGTTTAACTAAATAATATCAGTTATGTTCTATTCCATGGCAAATCAACAGCAAACAGTAACCATATTCTGCATGGTGTATGTTTGTCTTTAATGTTAACAAACTAAGTGATTCATCAAAATGTTTACAGTGATATGTTTACAGACATCCCGATGAATCACTGATCACTGAAGGGGCCCCCATTGTTTGTCCAAAATGGTGCAGCCTGCTGAATCACATAGTATAAAATATGTTTACAGCGTTTTGGCACAATAGAAGACCACTACTCACTGTGGGGTGGCATCCTTTCCGGAATCGCTAAATTCTCTCACAAACTTGACATTTAGAAAGACATTGTGCGCGTACCACTATTCAGATTCTGTTACTAGGCTAGGGGGTCATCTTTTGCGCTTGGCCTCAAAACAGATTCCATGCCATGTAAACTCAAATTAAGCACACCCAAAAATATGGTCTTGAGAAGGTGTAATAGTATTGCCTGCTATCCCACAATTCACTTTTTAAATCTGGATACACTCCATTGGGGATTGTTTGCAGTTGTTATGTATCCTAACCGACATAGAACTCATGTTAACTTTGAAACTGTTGGAGCTGTTTTTAGCCAATCGGCTTGCTGCAACTATTCATAATGCTTAATCTAGCTCTACCATCATTGTTGGAAATACATTTCCAAACAAACGCTTGACTTTATCATAATTTCACTTTGGTCGATAATTGGTCTACTGTTGGTCTACAGGGTTCCCAGACTACAATCTCAGTGAAAATTGAGAGCAATAGTTGGGGGCGGAGCCAGACTAGTAATTGTGCTAATTTGGCAGGCAGCCTGGAATAATTAGCATTGTCGTGGGTGAAGAAACTTGGTTTGGGCCACGTTTCCTTGGTGTTGTATCCCTAAACTAAACTGATGAAAACACACAAAAGAAAAACAAAAAGAAACAAACAATAAAGAATATTATGTGAGTGAATAAAACCAGCGCTAATGTTTTCTAGGGGTTCCAATCCACCTGTTTTTAAAAAAAAAACCACAGTGTGAACAGTGGTAGGGGGACACCGGCAAAGCCAGTTATGCATCGCAGAGGAAGCAAGATAAACGCATCATTCTCATCACTCGCGCGCGGCGATTTCCCAGTAGTGGGTCTGCTTGATGAAGTGCCAGATTCCCTCCCCGTTATTCTCTGTGCACTAGCCAAGTGTCGACATGCATGAGTGTACTCATCAGTCAGGTGGCAGTAGTGCCCGACTGTTCCCCCTGGCAACCCCTCCCCCACCTCCACCCCACTTCCCCTATTATTTTCCCATGCTGTGCCCAGGTGTGAATGGGATTCAGTTTATTTATGTTTTGTTTTTCCTGAGGCTTTTTCTGCCAGCTGTATGTGCCATCAGATAAACCACGATGATGTAAACAAAAAAAGAGCACACATTTGGCGCTGCTAGCTTGCTAGCTACCATCAAGGTTGCACGGTCGGCCCCCAAGGCCCCAGGGCAAAGTGTGCTAAATATTATATTGTATGTGGGCAATATATTGGTGTGTGCAAACACCGACATGAATTATGAGTCACTCTGGAAAGCCTGGTCTAAAGAATAGTTACTGTACAGGGAGTACAAAAATAATTGCAGTAATCAAAATACACCCTGAAGCTATTGGCACGTTACATCGACACTTTCCTTTCCCCGTAACATGTTTAAATGTTGTTGTTGCACTGCTTTTTTTTGTTCAGGGCTAAACATATTTAATGGGGGACTGGGGCTTCTCTTGAGACCTATATGCGTGACCTATATGCAGTGGTGTGCTTTCTATTTTCCTCCCCCTCTGTCACATTCAGACTATTCTCCTCCTAAATCCCAAGCCTGGGAAGACACATGTAATGGAGGAAGGTTGCAAACGATCTGATGGGCTCCAACCTGCTCTGCCATTTAGCAAGCCCCACCTCGCTTCCCCTCACATCAGCGTCTGTCACCCACATCTCCAAACCCCCATACTTGCCTTTCCTGTTGTGTGGGTGAGTTCCCATAACCTCTAGTGACACACACACACACACCAGCAAGCCACCTCTGGCTTTCTGCCACGCTCGTATGGCTTACTGACTTACTAAGCTGTCAGAGGACATACTGATGCTGTTGGCCTGAGAAAGAGGACTCTCTGATGGCCAGCAGAGTTCCCCTTGCAACACTTCAAAGGATTCATTAATAGAATTAGCTGGTCAACAGTGAGGGACATGGGGAAAATGTCAGGCGAGCTAATCATAGGCTGGAATAACATTCGCTTAGACAATAACGCATTTCATTACCTTTGAGTGGTGCCCCTGCCATTGCGCACCAATCCATCCTCGGTTAAAAGATACATTTACAAGAGGAAGATGCAGTTGCAGTTGAAGATATACCGTAGATTGTCTTCAATAGGGAATAAATGACATGCTGTAATAGCTGAGACCGGGAACATTCCAAATATTGGTACAGAGTTAACATCTGTAGCTCTCTATAGTTTCTACTTCTGTAGGACCCTTATACTATAATGTCTGCCTATTGCAAGCTTTAATTAGACATGATGTCTTCATTTGCACACAGATGTACCACATTGTAATTATGGAGCATTTTCCAAAGACTAAGCCTTACATGGTAAAATCCCCCAACCGCCTGTTGACTGAAAGGGGTAAAAATAGCTCATTTAAGACGCTGGAAGTCATCTTTGAGTAAGACTTCTAGGCTAGCCCCTTGGGATGAAACACACTGCAATTCATCACATTCACTAATTATTCATGTTATAAGCCACTCACATTCGCTGCAGGAATAAAAGGAAGGAATAAGGGGGGAAAAAAGAACACAAGGAACAACAATGACGGCTAGCGTGAGTGCTGACACAGGAGCAGGGCTATGAAAGCACCATATGTCTGGGCTCTGTGCTACAGCATGATTACAAGACGTGCGCCTTGTCTTGGAGGAAGCTCGGGGAGTGGAGAGTAGACATGTGCTAATGTGGAGTGTTTGATTCCAATCCTTGTTCACGCAGCGAGAGAGAACTACGTCCTTGTGCGTTTGCCAGAGCACTTTTCACCCACCATACTGTCCTGACCCAAACGCTAGTTCTTTTATATTTACAGTATTATTCAATTATTCATTTAAACAGATACTACTAAACTGATACGGTAAACATTGAAGGCCCCTATGAAAATCAGTAAGTAGTCGTTGACAGGCGGCAATACACTCGGGTGGCAATGCGTTAAAATAATTGTAGGTCAGTGACTCCACTGAGGGCCCATCTTGTCTTTGTAAGGTGTTCATTGTGTGAGCTAATTGCACTAACAGGCTCTGGCATGATTTGTGATACCAAACTACCTGCCACAATCTAAGCACCGATACAGAGTCTTAGAGTGCATCGTCCCTTTCCTCTTTAATGATGTTTACTCCAGTTTAACGCACGGTGCGGCCACCTAGCGTGAGACAGGTTCAAAAGAATAGCTTTGACACCCATGCCTGCACTCGTTTCACCTCGGCACTGCATAAGAGAATGTGGCTTGTGTGTGGGTGGGGGGAGAACACTTTGAACACAAGACTTGATCAATTACAAGTTCCATACATGATCAAATCATGTCTTTTACACTGTGTTTTATGATATTGCAATTGCAGAATACCTACAATGCGTCCAATTACACAAATGTTAGAAAGCACAGAAAATAGGAAGGCGTGCGTACTGTACTATACGTACATACATATACACACACATCACACATACGTACTTATGTTGGTTTATAGTGTCTCTATGAGACGATGCATTCAGTGGTGGAACAGGCTTCTTACCAGAGACACAACAAGGCCAACATGGATCCCTCAGCTGCTGATATCTCTAGCACGTAGAGCCAGGAGGAGATAGGAAAGCAAAGCTATATCTCTGTCATTGTATTACAAAATTATCTATAAGTATTTAGCAGTTAGATACACAGTATTGGGTCTTGGCATTCAACTCAAGGCACTTTCATCCTACCTAGCTCTTGTGACTTCTACTGTTCCAAATAAAATGTTTTTTTACTTGTGATAAACGGCCTATGGCTACTATTGACAAATGTACTTTATATAATTCACTTAAAGGAGCTATATATGACCATGAATACAAGAAGAAAGAATTAACAAAAGCTTGAATTACAAAGCATCACGTCCACACAGAGGGAGTGTGACATTATTCCCTGCTCAGGGCATTTTCCACTATATCTTTACATAGAAAATGGTTTGTTTTCTGCTATCTAAGATAGAACCTATAAAAAGCGTCTGAATTGACCAAATCAACACATGCGTGTTTCACATTAGAACATTTAGAACTGGGAATAACGTTGTACCTTGATCTTATGTGAACATGGCCATGGGGGAGGGGTAGATAGATAATCTCTGAGCCCTTCACATCTCTAGGAGCATAAATACAAATGAGGGGCATTCGAGTTTTAAACCGACAATGTCACTTGTCCTACCTAGTAGGACCACGGCACTAGGTAGGACAAAACACCATAGAGAGCTATTACAGGAAAATTAAAAGAAGAAGAAAAAAAAATTATAAGCTGTTATTGGAGGACATGTAAAAAGGGAGGAGCTTGGGATAGGTCAATTGATCTCATCTCGCAAGTCTCATTAGAATACATGTAATTCTCCGAGTGAGATTCACTGCATGGAAACATACTTGCACTGTTTACAGGGAGTGTGCAAGTCAACAGCCAAGGTAGGAACCGATCGGGAGCAGCAATGCGCTGCACCGTGGAGGTGATGAAAATAAACACGGACCCCATACTCTGCCATCATTCCACTGTAAATTTCACACAGCAGCTGAAGTGTTGCATCATTATAGCCAAGGATATAAGGTTCAAGTTCAAATCCAAACTTCTGCTCAACAGGTTGTTGCGGCAGTGTTTCTTGAAAGCCAGTCTAATCCCAAACCCCCCCCCCACTACTCTATCCACTTCCATAGTCAATAAATAACTGTCACAGCGCAAAGAAACAATGCTTTGTCTTTCCCCTCCGTGCCGCACGCATGGAAGTCCATCTGTTCATTTCAATAGGAGGGGTGATAGATGCTGTGCTGGGATTATTGTACACACCCACAGAGGAACGCCAACTCCATCTTATCTACCCAAATTCATCCCATTCATCTTCCCTTCCTGGCCAAGTATCCACCTTCCACCCAAGGAAACAACTTACCAAAAGAAGCCGGTGATTCCAAGTACTTTTATTTTTCTCAGATCAGAATTAAATTCAGCGGTATCAACAACATTCATTCTTTAAGAAAACAATGGGCATTAGGATGATACTGTAGATCTCGATCTCTCTCTCTCTCTCTCAGCCTGTAAGTGAATAGGCAGGCCACCATCTCTCGCTGCCGCTAGAACATTCCCACAGTCTGTCAACATTGTTGTTGAGTAGCCTCCAAGTGCATAGATGGATTATGGATAAATCCTGGTCTCCACCCGCTCCTTTGAAAGACTAATTCAGCTGGCAAAGATCCACAAGTAGTCAAGGACTTCATAGCCCACCCGAGATCGGGCCTCGGGCGAAAAACAATGTAGATTCCGACAACGGTAACAAAAATGCCAGGAAGGTGTCTAATGGAACGGAGGAATGTGCAATGTATTGCGGTGGGTTAAAACTGATGCCTGATTATGTCCTGTCACTCACAGCTGGGGGATCATTCAGTCTACAGCACACACATGTTCCCTTCTTGCTTGCAAACTACTTGGCCACAACAAATTAATCTGGGATGGCCCAAGAAGCCCCAAATCCAGCGCAATTTTGTCTTGTAATGTACTTTCAGCTTGGCGAATCAGCGCCATCAAGGAAGTGCATGATTGAAAAGTTGGACTGGTTGAATGTGTTTGCTCCTATCGCCAAGTGATACACCCAAGTATGACCTAGATATAACGGCTGTGGAAAAATATGTGTGAGAAAACTTGGAGGGTGATGGGGCTGGAATGATAACTAGCAGTATCCTTCGTGTCTTTCAATATATTACTTGTAGTTCTGCCAAGAATGTTTGCCATCATCACATCAATGTCACAAGAGCTCTCTTATAGTCAAACATTCATATCACCAAGGTGCCTGAATTGAATTAACATCAAATTAGCAATGTAAATGGATTGGCATTGGCAGCAGCGCAAGTGTAATAACATGTCAAAGTTTTTCCATGAACTTAAATGCACCAGTTCCAGTGAAGATGTGCCTTTAAGGAATAGGCATATATCACTATTTGCCAACTATTACTATTTACAAACTATAATTTCTAATAATGGACTAATGATGAACATTTTCACAGATTCATTCAAAGTGTTTTACATTGAGTCAAATTACACACATAAAGCAGAAGATAACTTCTCCTCTAACACCTAGAACTGTAAGATATTCTGTCCCACCCCTCATTACTGTAATTAGATATATGCAAAACATATAAAACCACTCAGAATAGATTGTATTAATCTCCATGCTGTAGTTTAACTGACAAATTGATGATTAGAGATTGGCATCCACATTATACTGAAATTTTACTTTTCAACATATTAACTTCAAGAAAAATGATGTTACAGTATAAATGGAGATAAAGAATACTGTAGTATTGCTATTTTTCTGTTGAATGTACTTTACACATTTCCTCCCTAAGGTTATGAATGTGGAATTGCCCATTTGCGATTGTTAACAACAGAGACATGTTTGCGCCAGTCTCAACTTTCTAGTTTTTATGTTTGTTTTGAAATAACGCAAAAAAAGAAAATAGTAAATCAGTCATGTATAGTAGAGTGTCGGTGACCTAAAAAAAAAATCACAGCGCCTCATTCTGAATCCACGACCACTATTAGTTTATGACAGTCTTTGAACTATCCCTAGCTGAATAGCGATTGGTTATTAATTCATCGATTCTTTTGAAAAGAGAGCCTCATTATCATCCCAGTATTTATGCATCCCACGAGATATTGCAAAGCTAAGCCACCATGATCTTTGCGCTTCACAGGCTTGTCAGATTAAAAAGGGCCCATCAGTGACACTTTGAGGATGGCTTTCCAAAACCGAGAGAGGGAGGAATGGGGGCGAGATTAATTATGTAAGCACTCCTTTAAATACTGCATTGCAGAGATCTGTTCATATCCAGCACATCCCACCATTCCCAGTTTCAGCTGTCTGAGGAAAAAACGTAAATGTGTTGGCTTGTGTCCACTACACAATGGAAGTAAACTCAATGCCCACTACTTCCCTTTATCAGTGTAAGCGGTGCCAACTTGTCCTGCTCTGGGTTTTCTAAGAGGTAAGATAAGGGGGGAGCTGAACAAGGTGATTCAATGATATTTGCATGTAAACTTGGATGAGATCTGAGGTTTCTTGGAAGATTATTTGGGTTCTCGGAAGCGAAAATAATGCCCACTTCGTATGATTTGGTTCCACTGTTGCAAAAAATGAGGCATCATTTCTAAAATAGCCAGAGACTGTATTGCCAAGCAGGGAACATGGATGTGGTGACAAATAGCCTTGAAACAGAAATAATATTAAAAAATAAAAAAACACGAATACCCTATTTTAAAAAGTGTTTGCTTCCCACCCTACTTCTGTCCCCGACGAGAAACAAAACAAGTGAAATGGCTTCCTCACAACAATATTCCACAATCTATTAGTTTTACTGCTAATCACTTTCTTCTTTCACGCTGGTGGATTTATTGACCTTTTCTCAGCAATGGCAGTCTCCTGCTATTTCACTCTATTGTTTCCATCCAGGCCCCTTATTTCCTGCCAGGCAAAACAAAGATAATTAAATGGCAGGCACTCTCAAATCTACAGAATGTTGTTGATGGGACCCAACCATATGGCTCGTACAATAATTTTCTGCACAGATAAACCCATAATAATAATAATAATAATATTAATAATAATATATTTTGGTGGCAATCACTTCATTACATTGGACTATGAGGAATGTGCGCTGTAGGAATTAGCATCAAGGCGTCAAATTATATGTCAGCAACACAGGCAGACCATTTGAATAAAAAAGACGTGTGTTGGGATAAAGTTTCTACAATTACAATGGTTACAACTAAGTCGTTTAGCATACAGTACCCTTTCTTACAACAATCTCTTTTCTTTTTTTATTGTACAACAGGTAATTACAAGTGTTAAGGTTTTTACATAAGGAGGAAAACATAACGTGAAGCCAGTCTGGCTGGCTGGCTTTCTAATGTGAACACTTATAATGTTAATTTCCCATAATCCAATGAGTATGGTATATGGTAAAGGAAGGGTTAAATGGTGGGAAGTGTGCTAATGGCAACCGCCAGCCATTTCATTTTACGCCTCTTCCTGAGCATAGCGCTTAACTTCTGTTGTGACAGGAACAGGGCTAAGCCGAGTCTCACAACAAGCCTTGTGGTCTAGTAAGTCACTAAGGAGACAGCCGCGCGATTGCCTCAGAGGGAAGATGGCCGCTCCTGGCGCTCCTTCAATCCCTGGCAAACCACAAGGAGAGCCCAGCCATGATAAGCCCATGCAGGTCGACAATGGCATGTTTACTGTGAAGCTGGAACAGGCACTGTGGCAGAGCAGGTGAGGGCAAAACAAAATAATAAAAAAACATCTATATAAATAAATACTCCCCTTTCTCCTAGACAGGCTTGAGTAATGGCCTTTGGCGTACGCGCGTGTGTGTTTCGCCATCTGCTGTGGATCGTGCACGAGGCGTGTGCGTATAACAGCAGCCACGCACGGCATCATGCATTGGCCACCAACCCCCCTTACCGCACCGTTCGCTCGCCCGGTCACCAACTCCCATCGCGACTCCTTCTGGAAACGCATATGCATCTTCGCCGCTTGTTTCATTCCACGTGTGCCGTTCCTCGCTCATTGCCCACACCCCAACTATCCCCAACACCCCAGACCCCCGCGGTGGAACCTCCGGCTGGGGTTTGAACACACGGACCACTGAACAGAACCTCTGGCTGAACAGGGGGAGCGTACGAAGCCAGAGAAAGCAAACTCAATCCAAAGGCCAAACACACGGATGCAGACCAGCACGTCCCAGCAGTGTGGATAGTTGTGCTGAAGGTTTAGACAGCTACAGTACATGTCTCAGCATGTGCTTGGGGTACACTTAACTCTGGAATTAACCCTGTGGAGTTAAAAGCAATGTTAAGGTGCTTGCACACTGCCCAGACAAACACAGACCAACTCCAACCAACACCAACTGTTGTGTGCCGTCAATCTGCGTTAGTCGGTTGGAGTTTTATAGAGTTTGACATGTCCAGTTGGGTCGGGCAGAGTTGGGGCAAGTGTGCACAGTTTTGTGCAGTGTGTCCCCTTGACAACTAGTCGTGTACAATGTTATCGCACACAATTTTCATTGAAAGTTAGCCTAGGCCAATCATATAACTGTCCGTTAGCCTACTCACTTCACGTCATCGTAATTTTAAATTTGCTGGTTTCTGGACGTAGGAGCGCGAATACAGCTGAATTGCGGAAAAAGAAAACCCAACTAGCAAAATTGTTTGACAAATTGCAATAGTTTCAGAATGTCAGCTTGACATGTTTTATATTGAGTTTAGGATATGTTTAGGAGCTACAGTATACTGTATACATTTTTCACATGGCATTATTTAAGGTCTGAGTTGACCTGTCAGTTACATTCTGGGCAATTTGGACAGGCAGATGTTTTTCTGACAATTCTCATGACTGTTTGCCTTGCGAGACCAGGAGAATCAATCTAGCACTCTCAGAACAAGGGCTTCATTGTGGGTTCTATACAATTGAAGAGAACAGCTTTAACTGAGAATTGTGACAAAAATATTAAAACTGGTCACTGCCTCCAAAACGGGGGGCTGAAAAATAAAGTAATTAGGTCACTGTTTTATTAAAATGTCAGGTGCCGGAGCTGCCATGTTATTGCAATGAAAGCTTTTGCTTTGGTTCATTTTAATGGGGTTAAAAAGCCTCCCTATTTCTCTCGTCTTTATCCATCGCTAGCCTTTCCCACAAAGACATCAGCAGCACGGCAAATTAGCGCGTACAGCATTAACACACTTAAGTCATCGGTAGAAATTAAAGGTTTCAAAGCAGATGGTCGCATTTCATGCAAAACACTATTATGTCAAATTAAGCCTGGAGGTTTGGCTATCTTTCTCGGCCTTCTAATTGGCATCAATGAAAGGAGAGAGAGAAAAAATAAGGAAAGAAAGAGAGCTACCAGACGTAGCAGGTGTGTACTGTAGGTAGCCCAGCATTCTTTTGTCACATCTGAGGGAGAATCTCAGAGAATTTGTATTTACAGTTGCATCCAGTGTGGGGACCTCGCCACAGCCATCTGTTTGCTAAGACGTGAAGCCCACTTCACACTTTGTGTGATGCGTTTGTCTCTCAAAGCCCGGCGAACTGAAAAGGCAGCATGCTCTGGCTCACCAAGGCAACCACAGCTGAGAACAAGGCTTCTTTTAAGAAGAAGGTGAGCACTGTCCCTGCTATGCTTTTCCCTCCCCTACCATTGTACTCCTTTAACACTCTGGGCTGCTGATTAGAGCCTGTGTCATCTGGCGTGTGTCTGGGTAATGAGGAAATATGATCTGAATGGTCCCCAGTCCGTCTTCTTCTCAGGATTTGCCATATTGACTCACTTCCAACGACTACATAGTTACAGTAGCTTACATTATGCTCCACAGATATTCTTTTGAGAAAAGCTACATTAAATAGCAAAAAATGTAAAACAAATATAAATATTTGTATAAACAATATATATAGAACTAATTAAGTAGGCATTTATTTGGGCATCTGTGTTCCGTGTGTCAAGAGCAACATGAATGACCTACAGTACTGATGCCATGATCTGAGCATCCATCTCTCAAAAGGGACACACATTATAAACAAAATGTAAATCAATTATGAGTTTGACTCATTGGCACATCCTTACACAATCTGCAGCCATGTTTAAATCAATGCATTCTTAAAACGCGTACCTGATGTGTGTTTGGAAACATACTCGAAAATAAAGAATATAATTTACCAGGGATGTTGCCAGACCTATTTAGGGGGGGCTTCAGCTCCCCTAGAATATAATTATTTGCCCCTACATATTTATCTATCATTAGAAATGCCAGAGTAGGCATGAGCTATAATCAGCAATTAGCTAAAAACACATGCTTTGTACCAGAAAGCGTTTACAGTCTTTGCTGACGAAATGTTGTACGTTACTGGGCAAATGCAGTAAACATAGCAAACATCTCTCTATCTTTCAAAAGGACTGCACTGACAGCATTAAGCCACTCCCCCTTCCCCAGAGTTCCTTGTTATGTGTGCGTGATTCATATAGAATGCACATTTTTGTATTTGTACTAATTTTGGCCATGTTACTTTTAGTGCGTTGGGAAACAGCAAGTACGGTAGTTTATTGTTTTTTTTTTACAACATTCATATGTACACCATTACAGAAAGTCACACATTAAATACTTGTTTTGTATTTTGTTTAGTTTTTCCCATTTTGCAGTGGCTGGGAATACAATTCTCAAAGTTATGTTACATACTGTAGATTCATTTCTAACACATACATTACCAAAAATATTTTTGAATTTTTAATCCATTACTCTAAAATAGAGATGGCAAAAATGTGTCTTGTTAAAGATTTTAAATCATGACCGTCCATTCAATGAAAGGATTAGTTCAAAAGACCAATTTACCAAGTAGTTCAGTGCCATTTCCGGTTTCCCAAAATCCCAGGAGTCACTCATGTCCGGGATGCCTCTGCCCATTTTCATTCAATTAACGTCTGTGAAGTTGCATGCCGCATAGCAAATGGATGGAGGCACAACCCAAAATGTCAGCAGGAATAATGATATTCGTATTAATTAGCCTACATTTTGTACATGCAATGTTGGCGTAATTATCACATTTCTTGAAAATACATTGCCTATAAGATATTCTTTCTACATTGACAGACTACAGCTTCACATTCCACGAGTTATTCCACGAGACTGACATTTCCGGGATATTCAGATCTGTTCAGACAAAGAAAATGTAGCCTTTTGTAGCCTGTTAAAATAGTATGCTTTACATCAGCATAATCTATTCACATGTCCCATATTGGCATAGGCTAATTTTCTGAAGTAGTAGCCGGGCTTCGGCAGCAGTCGCTCATTCATCTTAATGAGAACGACGCAACTCCGTGTGCAGGCTATAGTGGGGCTTTCGCGTTCAGTGACTCGCGACCAAGTCACTCGTTTGTTGAACGATATGCTGCTAACATATTCTACATTGACGGTTCAGACTCAGCATTTGGTTTTTAAAAATTATATTTACACTGCACTTTCTAGAAATAGAAATGGTCTTTTAAAAATCCATAGGCTTTGCAAACAGGATAGATATATTTTAAATGGACTAACGAATGATTCTCTGATTCTCAAATGTTTTGAATCGTTCCTTTTGACCGAAACACCTCTACTCTAAAAATACACGATTACAGGTCATTTTGGAGGCTTAGCCCCCTCCACCCATGAATATCTAGTGACGTTGCTGGCACTTTAACAGAACATTTCCTGTTATGTACAGTACTGTATGGAAGAACATATGCAGCTTAAAACACATGCTAATATCATTCTTTCAAGGCTTTACTGAATTAATGCCACAGACATCCACCAGAGTGAAATGCTCTGTGAGAATACAGTATGTACTCTGGTCTTTATGGAAATCAATATCTTTGACACTGCCTGAAATAATTCTGACCAATCAAGTCCTTATTTTCCCTGATTGGTGAGGCGCATTCCTTTCAATCACATGACGAGCAGGAGGGGAGGATTTTTGACCTGTTGATTTTCAAACTCAAATTCCCTTTTGTTCTTTTTTATTATTATTTTTAAAGCCAACTCTTAAATCTTACATGCATCATATTTAAATGAGTGATGTTATCCCCTTAATCTGTTTATCAGATTACCGTATGTGTTGCTCTGTCATCTGTTGTAATTTAAGTATATGTCCTACTGTTTTCCCTGGAAACGTGACAAGATAAGTGTCAAGTATATTACGATATACCCAATGGAGACAGAAGGAAGATTCACAGACTAATTCAGAGACAGAGAGACTTTCCATTTTCATTAAAAGTGTCTTCCAAAATCTAATTTCAGCTGTTCCTAGAAAACGCATCAGCACCAGGCTGTGAAACCATTCTGTGCCATCTTGCAGTTTAATTGCTGATGGACTACTGATGTATTCAAGGCATTCACAGCCAGGGCATAGATGCATTTGGCAATAATCTCTCCTTATGAAAGAAAGAGTATTACTTGAATGGCAGCGAGAGACGTTTGTTGTGGCTGATGAGAATAGCAATTCACTGAATGAGCGGGCCAACACAAAGTGGACATAGATGATTAATAGTGAACTCCATTCAAAGGCCTCACTTGTTAGACATTCTCATCTCCCCTGGGGAGCTGGCGAACTACCACTAAGCCAAGGTCACATTTTTGGGCTCCCCTCTCCCCCGACCCCCTCCGACATTTTCTCATAACATCAAGAGAAAACAGCACCCCTGGGGGCTCTGCGCAGGGGGTCTGATGCTTTAAAAACACCTACGAAGCCTCCAATTAATGCTGGCAGCACACGAGAGACACAGAATCCCGCTGGAAAACAGGATGGGGAGCAGGTGACGAGGGCAAGAGCGGATCATTAACGGCGGTCAGATCTCATGGAGTGTGTTGTTCATTCCTCCTCCAAGTCGGGCTCACAGGAGGGTATAGGAAATAGGGTTGTGTGTGTGTGGTCAGTAAACAAGCAGACACTCAATGATGGTGACCACTGGTTCCTCAATACCCGGGTAATCAATCAAGTCCCTCTGGAAGGACAACCGTCTCAAGTCCTTTCTCCCCACCCTCGTCGTTGCCTTCATCTGAATGCAGAATTTAAATCACCCCCAACGAGAAAGACTTGGCACTTTGTTGAATAGGCTATTGGTTAAGTAGATTGACTGCTGAAAATGGCATTTTGAAAGCTTTTTGGAGCCAATAATGGACAGAGATGGATGTGGAGTGGACCTGAACATAGCTCATTAAACACTGGGGTGAAAAGCTCTCAGCTTGGATGAACAGCTCCAATCATCTCCAGTGAACCATCGGCTCTGGTTAAAAGAGTTGCTCACGTCAAAGGTGCTTTGTTACTTTGAGGAGCCAATATTGTATAGAATAACATCTAAATGCCCCTGGCATGGCCAAGAGAAAGAGCACCGGACATCTCCAATGTCAGTTCTCCTCCACGAGATGAGAAAGCAACAGAAATAAAAAAAAATGATATGTTACCATAATTGGACTGTTGTGCATGAAGCAACAGCTTTCTCAGATACAGTATATGTAAATGCCACCGTAAAGGCAAGCTTCCATCTCCCCACAGCCCCATTATTGTACTGTAACTCTTGCCTCAGATGTCAGTCTAACAAGTGATTTTGGCATTTAGCATTACATTAAACCCACATCCTTTACTTACGTCATTTCAAGCTCTAAAATAAAGGATTAAATTGGTAATGTGCGAGTAAGAAAACATGCCAAGCTAAAGACAGCTGGGTTTCATTCCTGTAACCTTTATGCTTCCCCATTGGCCTTATTAACAACACACTTACTTAGTTCCCAAATGACTTGTTATCAGGATTTACATTTAAAATGAATGAACAGGTTCCACCAGCCAATCACTCGTCAATAGACCGTTGTAAGACTTGCTTTATCACTCGTTTAATGCTTTATGCAGATTACGGGGTCACTGACCTTACACAATATGTCTGGCTGCTCTGAACTAACTTGGTAATTACATTGTAGAGAGGGTAAGGTCAATTTGAGGGAAAATTCTAGGTGCAATTAAATTCATGTTAGTATTACCTTAGTTTCTGCCAGAATTAAGTGTCTCAGCTGTCAGGCTGCTGTATATGTGTTTCTGGGACTGGTCAGGAGACCTGTTAGTATCTCCAAAAGCTAATTATCACTCTATCGATGTCAATAACTCAACTCAACTCTTTGTTGGAAAACGCCACTGTTTGATTTGTATTACAAATGTTTTGTCTGGTGGTGGTGGTAGTGGTGTTTTATTAAACAGAATCATAATGTGTTTAACAGCAAATATGGCCCAGAGGGCGGTGGGGGGATTTGGAAGGGAGGGAATGAGCTCATCTCCTGGCCACAGACCATCAAGTGAAGAGCAGGTAATGGGAGCAAGCCAGCAGAGGGTGGTGCCTGTGGGGATAACTGTATCTCTATGAAGCATATGTGGAGCCTGGAAGGCTTTGGACACACATTTGTAGCTGGGAGCAATCCTCCACTCTTGACGTCCCGGCTCCAGCCACTAAAAGAAGTGTGTGCTAAGCAGTTCCTATACACAGTCTATTACATGACTTGCTAAATGCCACAGTCCATTCTTTTCAAGGCGTTCAAACAACTCTGTACAGACAATCTATACCCGCTTGACAATCACGGCCTGTATGCCGTGTATGCACTGTATGGTTTCCCAAATCTAAAATGCTAAACAAAGGACTGTTTCGCTACAGTACAGCGAGAAATAAACAATATACTTAAAATGTAAATGCCTGGGTCAAGGCTTTCACAGCCATGCAGCTGTCTCCAAGCTCATCTCAATTTTGGCAATCCTATTGGACGTGAAGTCATGTGTATCTTTGCGAATCAGAGAGCGTGGAAGGGCTTAATTGCATGCGCGCACACACACACAACACACACACAACATACTGAACAGACAGACAGAACAATGGATAAAAAATCCACTAACAGAGTTTTGTGGGATTGTGTTAAAAATTTGATTTCAATGTCGAATATTCAACCGCAATTCACCACCTACGCTTATCGGAGAAGCACAAAGCGTTAAAATAGCTGTATGCGAGGCAAATAAAGGCTATATCCTAAAGCGATGTGACATGCGTTTGAAAGCATCGGCTCCTCCAAGACAGATCGCGGCTGCCCTTTAACACTGTCAATGCAGCCTGTATGAAGTCAGCCCATCATTGACGGAGGGAGGAAGAGCTGTCACGGCCCCTCTTATCACCCTCGCACAGCATTGTGGATGTCAGGACGCATGCTCTTTCCATGCCTTCTCTCCCCTTTTTATTAGTGGTACACCCCCCTCCACCCCGCCCCACGCACCCAACTTCCTCCACCTCCCCCATTCTGTCATGGCATTCAAGCGGTTTAGGCAATGCGCATAATCTTCAGGTATATGCAGCCAGCCCTGAGACTCAAAGAGTCGCCCAGATACGGCAGATGGAGGTCGAGCTATCAGCTCACCTGTAACCGCGGGCCTAAGGCGATAATCATTTCAGAACCACGGCAAGGAATGGTTTTAATAGCTCTGTAAAGGCGACGTTTGTCTGCCTTATCACACCTGGCAGATGCATTGCACATGGGGGAGGGGGGATGGGGGGGCAGGAAGGAAGAATCAGATGATAACGTTTCCCTCCCCAGGGAGGGATAGAGCCAGAATTTAAAAGAGTGCTTCCTTCAGTGGAAAGTTGAAGGGATTAAGGTAGGTCACTCCTCTGCCCTTCCCCCTGAGCCCGGCCAGCTGTGGCCCCTGACGACGAGGTTCTTAGAGCCGTAAAGATTTGACAGACAGACACCTCCTGTCTTTCTCCGATACGCCCTCCCCCCCATATCATCATCCCCGGGCCCTCGAGACCCCCCAACCTATTGTTTTCCTTATTACAGCATGTCCTCTGCATCTCCTACTGGTCTCTGGCATGGCAACAACTTAGGGGACACCTCGCAGCTAAAGCCCCCCCCCCCTCACACCGTTCCTCCACCCAACCCCACAACCAGAGCCATGTAGAAGAGTGTCGCGTCAACTCCATTCACTCCAATGGACCGTTTTTTTCCCCCCCCCACAGCAATGGTGGGGATCGTGGAACCTCAAAACAGTTCCCGGAAGTTAACAGACAAGCACTTCCTTAAACTGTTTTACGTCTTCCCTTGCTTTCATGTTCGGGACGGAATTCCACAAACGCCAAATCCTTCGTTTTCAAAAGGCTGTTGTTGGCAGGTTTACACTTGACCTACTCTGGGGAGGTCAGGGGTTACGGGGAGAGTGTCACTTGATGTTGCATGAGAAATGCTGCCCTGGGTTTTCCATAGTAACCGTGATATTCCACCGCTAAAGACAGACCTGCACTCGATCTGTACTATAGATGTTGTCATTTAAAGGCACGCTTTGTTTAATTTACTATGTACGACCCCAAATAATCAAGTTAGTTCCAATCTCAAAGTGCCTCTGACCCCCCCGCCCCCCATTAGTTGGTTATTCTCTAAAGTTGGACTCATCAATTTGTGTGTGTTGCTAGTACATAGTGTCACACCACCACTTCTCCCCCCCCCCCCCCGACTCTAGGGCCTGAAGCCTCCCACACGTTTGCAGACGGGCGTGTTTTAAGAAGTCAGCCGTCAGCTGTGGCAAACATCTGAGGCTCTTGGGAAACCGCGGTGCAATCGAGCTAACACACGCGCACACACACACACACACACACACACACACACACACAGCGATCACCTTGACCGCAGAGAGCCTCTTGCTCCGTAGAGCAATCGTCATGCGTCACGCCACTCAGCAGAGATTTCTCTGTAATGGGCCGATTGAGCACATAGCCAGTCACTGTGTAACCTGCGGTTTGAAACGCTGCAGGCTGAGACCGCCTGACACAGCCTTGACAGCTGCCGTCACTCTCGGCAACCGTAATGATGTCCCGCCAATCAGCTGGAAATGAAAGGATGTGGTGCACAAGTGGGGGTGTGTGTGTGTGGGGGGGGGGATAGAAAATGAGACGCTGGATTAAAAGTCTGCGACATCTGGTGAGGGCGGAACGAGGGAGTACGAGAAAGAAAGAGAGAGAGAGGGAGATTTATTATCGTATACGCCCGAACGACGGGAAGGAGGTTGTTCCATCAGGCAGTTTGCTCGCTGAAACACACTTGCGAGGCGTTTAGTGGTGTTTAACATTCCCATTACACTGCACGCTAGCGATAACTTCAGACACAGTGACTTCACTCTACCTGCTCCCCATTTTCCTCTCTCTCTCTCTCTCCAAGCTTTGTTTTCTCTCTCCTCTCAGAGGCATTGAGACTGTTTTTATCTGCACCTTTAAAGTTGTAATTAATTCCTTGCCACCTTACCCCCCCTACCCCCTCCCCCGCTAGTGTAAATTATTCTGCTAGAACAAGCCTGCGGATATTAACACTCTTATTTGGTAGACTAAAGGCTAAAGGCAAAAATAGCACAATGCAAAGACACTAGTTTGCATGAGAGAACTGTAGTTTGAGTGATAACTATGTTTCTCGCTCTAACACAAATACACATAGGGCCTATGCAGGTTATTGCGTGTTGTCACAACATCTCAGATATAGTTTCTATTTGAGCTGTAACAAGACAAGGGAGGGTAAGGTGTTTAGACTATACTGTATCTTACAGCCACTGAACTTGCCCAGGGTATTTTACATAGTAGAGGAAAGATATGGCTTTATGTGGCTTCCTTCTCCGGTTCATTCACAAAGTAATAAAAGTCAGCAGAGAATATAAACAATAGTTTAGACTCTAGAGGATGATAGTTTATCTACTGCAAATACAGTAGGTAAACCGAACTGCACAGTGGAGTGCAGTTCAGTTTAATTTACAGTTGCCTGCCTTTTGGAAGCAAAAAATCTCAATATAATTCAAAGCCATTTTTCGGTAGAGTTTATGCTTTTTTTTTTCTTACATAGAATTTGTCGTCAGACAGGCAATAACTTCCCCTACTGTATGTCAGCTCTGCGCATGTATTGCGGCACTGGCGTGACACGTTGCCGACTATTACCAACTAGGGTGCTGTACACTTTGTTGTGGTCATATGGAAGCTCCAAAAGTAAAACTACACTATATCGGTTGTCTTTTCTGCAGAAGAATAACTTATGTGACACATGTTGCTATTGAAACCGCAGGGTGTCTGTTTTCCACTAATTAAGTCTACATGTCACGGCAGAATATGCTATGTCTATGGGCACAACATGGCTCTGAATACTCACCACTGAATACTGACCAAATGCAGATTTAAGATACAACATGATTGAAACAAATAAGTAACCATCACTGGTAATTTATTAGAATATTGCGTGATAATCAATTGCTGGCACAAATAAAAACATCTAGTAGACAGAGAGTTGTACAACCATGACATACACATTGTCTACTTTAGTCTTCATCATGGAATCAAGTGGATATTACCTGGATACAACTGCTAATCTTAACATGCGATTCTTCACAACATGTCTGTCGGGGCTTTTGAAGTAATTTTCGGGAATGTCTGTATAAAACCTGCATTTTTTATACTTACACATTCCATCCCAACCTTAAACTTGCATAATGTATGCATATTATTGTGTCTTTCACACTGATACACAATGTCAGGAGTTACTGTATATGCCATGGGACTTCACGCAGCCATTAACATTTGCCAACTTTAACGCGTGTGCCATATTCACGCATGAAGGAGAACGCTTAAATCTCCACCTTCATCATCAAGGCCAACCCTAAAGGAGCTAAGCATCTTGCTACATGTTGACAGTAAATAAAACAAATCTACAGATTATTCTAGCTAGGTAATAGGTGGACATTATATTGATTATTTACACGTTTGTCTGTATCTTTTCATCCAGTCGGCCACACTGCCCCCCCCACCATCCCAAGCAGAAGAATGCTTGTATGGCTTCGATAAGCCATACTGCTTACCGTTATCCCTTAAAGTCAGGGTTTGTCAGTCTTGTGAACGATTGCTAACTACGCGTTAAAATCCAAACAATATCACTTTGCGGCGCCGCTCCACACATCGAAACGCACTGTGCAGCAATGCGTAGTACTACAGCATTGTTGATGTGAGCGGTGTTCGCTACTGTTTCCAATTTACGGAGCCAGGGCTGTTTTTCCGTATCGGATTTGTTTTTTTAAGATAGCGAACGCAACGATATATTTGGTGAACATGGAAAAAAGTGTCCTAGCTTACAATTAGCTTGCAATAGCTGACTATACCTTTAATTCACACTGTTTGGCTAACCCACCACCCCCAAGCAATGTCCAAATCCATCTCCCTAATCCTCCCCGTATCTCTTCCACCTCGCTCTCAGTCTGTCTGTCTGTCCATCCTCCCCCCCTCTCCTAGTTCCTTGCTGTTGAAGGCTGTCTTGCTTAGCCAGATCAACTGTGGTGGGAGCTTAGTGGCAGCAGCTATAGCGAGTCCCCCTAAGCCCTCTGCACGCCTTCTAGTCTGGACAAAGTGGGGCTCAGTATCGCTGGCAAGGGAAGTTTCTGGAAGCTCCCGCGGTTGTCTTAGTCACTGCCATGGCCGGCTTCGCTTCGGTTGTTTGGCTGCGTGTGCCTGCTCTGTGGAACCGCATAGATCTCCGGCGTTTGTTGCCCAAGGGAAATGGTCTGTTGGTCTCTCAGAGAGCTCTCTCTTCTTGTCATCTCGTGTTACTGTACATGCTGTTGGCAACTTTGTGAACCATGTCCCACCAAACTAAGTGGGTCATACAGTAGCTGGTCGTACACTATGATTAAAAGCATCAATATATCGTATAGAAATCAACCAAAGTGTTATCTAAAACAAGTGGTAAAACTAGATTAACAGGTGTCTCAAGGCTCTAATGGGAGGGGTGGGTGGATGGGAATGTCAAAACCCACACTTTGGAGTCCACTGCTCTAATCCCTGAGTATCCTGGAGTGAAATGAATGAAACACTTTTTCAGGATCGTCTTTCTGTGTGTGTGTGTGCGTGCGTGTGTATACTAGGTTGCCTGCCTCTGTGTCCATTTTGTACATCTGTCCATGTTGTGCATCGACACACTTGTCTCGCTGTAGGGTCCGCCCGACTGGTGAAATAAATTATATATGGACTGCATCTATATAGCACTTCTCCAACCTGCCAGCCACTCAGAGCACTGTACAGGAGTGCCACACACACAAATGGTGGTGTCAGCCATGCAAGGCACCATCCGACAACCGGGCACTTGGCCGGGAACCGACGGGATTCAAACAGCAACGTTCCGATCCACTCTACCCATCAGTAGCAGGACCAAGTGGTGGACAGTGGACACTCCCAGTCTATGATTAATCTGCGAGAAAGCACACTAAGTAGGACTCCTTTCTCTCAAAGTGCGTCTCCGATCTGATAGTCTACCGACACCCTAGCCTGGCTCCACCAGACTACTGCTAGCAGCTCACTTTTTCCCCCCAGTTATTTTCAAGCAGTGGCACCTAGGTTGTGGAATGCATTGCCCCTTTTCTTACGCTGCTTGGATTCGGTGGAAACTTTTAAAACACAGTTGAAAACTCTTTTTATATAAAGAGGCTTTTAGTTAGACTGTAGAGTAGTGAGGCCGGTCTGACGTGTATTCCTTTGTTTGTTTGTTTGTGTTGTTATTTATTTGTGTCATGTATTTACTATTGCTGTGTATTCCCCTATATTTGTGAAGCACTTCTTTATCTAGATTTTTATCTGTGAAATGTGCTATATAAATACATTTTGCTTACTTACTTACCGACACCCAATACCGCCATCAGCAATGATGACACAGACACACTGGCATCTGTTTTGCATGCCCTTTGCAATACAGACTCATTAGGAGAGTTGTTTTATTGCTTGTAGTGTTTATTTTTAATTGAATACGTGCATTGGTTTGCAGAGAGCATATACAGCATGGCTAGCAGGCAGTTGTTTCCATCGTGACAGGGCTTTATGTGCGGTACAATCTCTTTGAAATGAGGATGCATTGGGCGTCACCAGAACTCCCTTCACGAGGCGTGCATGACACATCGTACATACAGTACAGTAGGGCAATGCTGAGTCTCACGCCTGATTTCCACCGGGTCCCGTCACAACAGCGATCTGTTCTTGCTCCGCCATCTGCACTGCATCCCGCCCCACCGGCACCAGGTCAGAAGCGGAGCGTCTTGTTGTGTTTTCGCCGAGTTTCCATAGCAACAAAACAAACGGAAATTATGAGATCTGTCTCATTGGCAGTTGGTCACTTTCAGAAGAGAAGAATAGAACTGCCACCTTATTTTTTACGGAGCCCAGCGGACAACCGCTCCTGGGACGCTCCTGGGATGCTCCTGGGATGCTTTGGTGGTCCACTAGCATTGAAACGAGCTCCGTGACGGAGCCGGAACGCGTCAGAGACACGCCCGGTGGAAATTGACAGAAAGAGAAGCTTATCCTGCTGGAAGATGCTCCCATCTACTATACTGTGTTTGTGTGTGTGTGTGTGTGTGTTTCTCTGTGTGTGTGTGTGTCTCTGTGTGTGTGTGTGTGTCTTGGTGTGTGTGTGTGCGTCTTGGTGTGTGTGTCTGTGTGTGTGTGTGTGTGTGTTGTGTGTGTCTCTGGCTCTATGGGTGGTGCGATATGCTATCCCAGGGCATTACAAAGCCCATCAATATATCAAAACGTATTAGCATGATAATATCGCACGCTGAGGCCATTGAGAACCAGTGCACGGTATACGCTCGCCGCGGCACATTTCATCCCACAAATCAACAGCTCTATGTTTATTGATTTCAATATGTCTCCGGCTTGACGGAGCCAAATGCAATCTGTCTCTTTCAAAAAACTTTCTAACCTCAGAAGTAGCACTCTCTTTTCATTGTGTGGAGTGACATTTACATAATATGATTCAACTTGAAAAAAGGGAGAAGATTGGTATTTTGAGGTGAATCTGACTAGACTGTGAAATCTTTATTCACCACCACTAACCTGGTGTACTAAAGGTGCTAAATATTGACCATTAATATATATTTCCGGCATCAGCCAGCTTCACATATTGACTTGTGGGCACCAGCACATTCCATAACAGGCCAAATCTCAACTGCTAACTCAATGAGACCCAAACGATACAAAGCTCTGATCTCTATTCCCTCTCAAGTCAATCCTCCTCTTCTGATTCTTTAATGCATGATTACAAGAAGGCCCGTCCTCACCGTTCATTTGGCATTTCAAAGTGGTCCAGGGCATCGTCGAGAGGATGACAGCCATCTTGTCCGTCTGGTCTGTGCGACTGGTCGTTGGAGGGTCACACACCCTGAACACTACTGAATCTCAGCACCCACTTAATGCATTGTCTTCTACTTTAATGTCACACTACATGAAGATGAATGGTAAGAGATAAATAGGGTTGGAAAGGTTACTTCCAATGCATAATCCATTGAAAATAGCTGATTACCTGCCCAGTATTACACGCAGGGGTATTTCCAGTGGATTATGGCACCGTTTGAACCAATCTGATTACGTACACTCATCGCCAGGTTACTTAAAGGTGATAATCCCTGTCTTTCTTTGAGAGGTATAGTTAATTAAAATTATGTTCGTTCTTGAACGAGACGGACTTGATAATCACGAAGGGGGATAAGAGGTAGGATATACAGTTGTCCTCTTGTCTTGGTCTGACATTTTCCAAATATACTTTCACTAGCACTAAAACTACAGTAACTTCTTGCCAGTTGTTTTGTACAAAAACCTCACAAAAAATAATTCTATACCTACATTTCTCTCCTGGAAGTGAACCGGCCTCCATCAAACATGATGACGCACATGCCTGATAGTCCAGAAGTAGATTTCCATGCGTCTTCTCATGCATGAGTATTAACAGAAATCAGCAGGGCACAATTACAATACATTGTGACTTCCTCAGACTCCCCCGTCATCCTCCATTTTGAAGGCAATCAGCTAGAATTTCACACCTCAGAACACTACATGACAAGGCAACACTGTCAGGGTCAATGACCTGAAATCATAGATACACTTCCGATAAGAATAATAACCGGTTGAGTCATATTTCTATAAATGTAACCCATCATTACGGAACTCGGTTGGTCGTAGTGGAAGCGGCCAAAAGACATGGCAGTGACATCATATTTTCTCAAGATTTATACCGTCAACGCAAAGGGGAGAGGCAGTTAGTCATGTAACCTCCCTGCACAAATGCTTCTCTCAGGGCGAGAGACAAGTCCCACTTTGACCAGAAGAACATTACCGGTGCTAGTTTGGAGCAATATCCATCATCTATCAGTTTTCCTACCATTTCTGTAGCTGACGTAGAATCTCAACTGCATAAAATAAAAATACAATTTTACATGGAAATGTAATTTAGTTATATAAAAATGTTAGTTATGCTTTATGATAATCAATGGTTCATAGAGGATGGCAAAAAAATTATCATTTCACAAGAGATTATTTCATGCTAAAACAATAGGAATGTGATCTTATATTGATTTAAAAAAGTGAAGAACAACAGTGTTGAATTAATCTCTTTTCTTCTGAAATTATAAATTGCTAAATTGACACACGAACTTCACTTCAAACACATGCATTATGCCACTGAATATAAGTGCAGCTGAATTGATCGTCATTACCATCATCGATAACACAACCACAATATTCATACACCTTACACTTAGCGCTCCGACCCCTTCGTTTACAAAAATGCATGAACGACGAATGCACTTTAAAGCCCATTAGAAATAAATGGTTTTATTGATCTGTTGTTTTGCCACATAATTATCTGAGAGGTGTATCTCTGAATACGTTTAATGGACCCGGGCTGTGAACAAAGGCTTGTGCTTACAGAACACACCATGATTGTGTAATTACTCTGGCACAACGTGGCGTGAGGCAATGCACAGAGCACTGCAGTCTATGAGTTCACTAGTGAAGTTTCTGCAAATGGCTTGCTAATAGACTCTTCCGTTACCTACGTACTGCACAGTGTATAAGGGATTCCACTCACCGCTTTGATGCTGGGCCTTTTTTCATCTCGCAGGCTGTGTCTGTCGGCTGTGCGCCAGAGTATGTACACTTCACTGGTTTCTCCTCCTCTGTGCTCGGGTCAGCGTGGAGCAGATGCCAATCAAACAGTCCCTACTGGCTCTCAATCTCCCAGACGTTCCGCCCGGGGCTCTGGAGATGGAAGCAGGGCGTGCTGGGGTCACAGTGCTGCATGTTCTCATTCAGACAAACCCCGTCGCTGTTCTTTTCTCATTACCCACGAGCCCCTGCTCCGCGCCAACGCCGTCCAGAGCAACACAGCACAATCACAGGGCAGAGGTTGGGTATCATAAAGGCTTTCGTTTATTTTCACACGCTTGTATCCCTGTAGCAATAACACTGGGCAACATTGTTGTTTTGATGTGTACTCTGTCCGACAGCCAGTGCTCAAAATGGTTTATTTCACACAAGACTGGGGTAAACCCTTCTCTCTCACACACACACACACACACACCAGAGAGACTTATAGATACAGCTCTGATTTTGATTGTTGTGTCACAAGGCTTGCTGAAGGGATCTAATTTATTTGCTGAGAAGCTGAAACATATAGCAACAGATGATAGATATATAGCAACATATAGAGGTGCAGGACATTTGCTGTAGCTCTTCCTAGTTTGTGCTTGCAAAAAGCAGCTGTATTCACTTACAAGTACAATAGCTTTCATGTGCAAGGTTGTTCTGGGTTTCAATTCAACCAAACAGCTCTCCAGGTGATGTAAATTAGTAGCTCCGCCCACCATGGCTGATGGTGTTCTCTTCAGGTAATCTACAAGGATTTATATACTGTACCTACATTATACTGTAACATGCAAAAAGCTGCAATACAAAAAACTAAACTATAAGATTGATGCATTTGCCTGCTCACATTATTTGAAGATTCTGTCACAGTAGCCTACACTGTACATAATGAACGACTGCTGGTTCGATCCCGGCTAACTCCTCATTAAAGGTAAAGTCCGCTCTTGCAAGCTAAATGTAAGCTAATACACTTTTTGTCAAATTCAACAAATATCTTCTCGCATTTCGCTAGGTTACCGTTCTCTGTGCATGTTGAAAAAAGCATCTGATACTTCTACTCAGCCCTGGCTCCGTAAATATGAACATAAACAAAGAACACCGCTCGTATCAACAAAGCCGCAGCACTACGCTTTGCTTCACAATGCATTTCGATGCGTGAGGCACAGCTCGCGGAGGACCGCGGAGCGATACCGTTTTGATTTGAGCTCTAAGTTAGCAAGAATGACTGACCATACCTGGTGTGTATCAAGATGTCCTTGAGCAAGACACCCAAACCTAACTGCTCCTAGTTGATGGTCACGCCTTGTATGGCAGCCATCACCATGGGTGAATGTGAGGCTATCCTGTACAGCGCTTTTAGTGGCCAGACGGTTAGAAAATCGCTATATAAATGCAATCCATTTACCATACATCAAATAAATAATGTGTATAATAATACATCTGTTGTACTAAGTAAAAAGAGTTTGACACTAAACCATCGTGTTGAGAGGCCCACAGATCACAAAGTAACCACAGCAAGTTTATCAAATTTTCACGTGAACATTAAAAATATTTTTGTTGATGAATTCACTGCAGAGCCTTTGATGGAGCCGGTAAATATCAAACTTAAACAGAATGTTGCTTTTAAGGGACACCAGTTTCAACTCGGGTGCTTTCTTCTGGTTTCATTAACTTCCTGCACTCTGGCAAGGCTAAGCCATAGAGTTTATTAGGAGTGCTAATTACTCCCATGTGGAATAAACTTGAAAAACCCTGTGAAACCTAATTAAACCTGGCCGGCCACTATACACACCGCTAACATTTAACATTTAGAGGGCACACAAGCCTTTGCTGTTGCTGCGTTTGTTGAACAATAAACTTTATCAGCAGTGTATTTTCGGCTAGGCGCTCTCTCCTCTGGTGGGTAGAAAAAAAACCATGAGGTAGCCCCTTCACAACAGCAGCTGTTGGTGCAGATGTAAGGTGACAGTAATCAATACTGATTATAAAAGTGGGAAAGCCATCTCCAGTGTGTGATTAATCTTCATTCCCCAGTGTTTACAGAGCCTCTCATGGCCCACTCGGGGAAGGGATGGGGGGAGAGGGCGCTCCCTGTTATCTATCCCCAGAGACAGCCCAACAAAACACTGTCACCATAAAAGCTGTGCCGTCGCTGCTGCGTGGGTATAGAAGCCGGGCTCGAGATGGTTATTGGAGTGGAGGGATGCCGTTATGGTGGGGCACACAATCAAAGCACAAAGTCCATACAGCAATTGGATTAGCCTATATAGAGAACTCCTGTTCTGGGCCAAAGTACTGATGTATCAAACTGCTTTCTGTGTTGTGTGGAAAATGTTCTTCGTACCACCACACAAGCAGCGCTGAAGAAAGTCAGACAAGTGTTATAATCCCTCAAGTAACATTATACGTACAAAGGCTTTGTTTCTCTGTAGCTAGTTGAGAACGAGGGCCTCTCGCTAGAGGACGAGGTTGTTTTTGACATTGCCGTACGGCAGCAATAGTGAAACAAACTATTTATCATCCTCGCCTCACTGCACTCACAAACAAACCCAGATCAATGCATTAAAGGAAAACAAAGTGAAAATCAACGCAGAATCACTTAAAGTATGGACTGTTTGGTTCGGGGGCATTTACGCTACCAGGTCAATTAAAGCACAAATCAATAATATAATAATGAAACAATAATGAAAGTTTGTGAAAGTTAAACAAGGCAGGGTTGATATTATTAATTGCTGATAGACAAAAGCAAACCTCTGAGGGAACATGAATCATTACCGTGGCAGAGAGAGGAAGAGAGAGGGAGAGAGAGTGCCCTCCCCCATCCACATCTGTGTGTGTGTGTTTGATATGCATCAGCGGCATGCCATTAACATTTTTGGACGGGGTTGAAGGCTCCCGGTGCCTTGCCTCTCCTCCGTCTCCGACGGCAACAGATGGCACCCTCTCCCTCGGTACCCGCCTCCCTCCCCCCACAGGTGGTGGAGTTCTGCACCCCCCCCCCCACCACACACACACACACACACGCACAAACCAAGCAACCCAACCCTCCTTGTTGTCGAAGAGAAATGGCGTATTCTTCTAATCAGAGCTAATCCCCCCCCGCACGCACACACACACATCTCTGCGCATTCGGGGAGTGGGTCAGGTGAACAAAGGCAGTGACGGATACGCTGGGAACCCCTGACAGCTGTTTAATTATTACCCCCCCTCTTCACCGGCGCAGGGCCAGACACTGAACAGGCAACATAGAACAGGCACAGATCTTTAAAGAAAGTTCGGCAGATTAATTTGGCAAGGCAATGGTAGCAGTCCAGAGAGAGAGAGAGAGGGGGGGGGAGCATTTTGGTGGGTGTTGGGTGGGAGGGGGGTCTCTTTGTCAGAGTAATTGCTCTCAGTCAGTCTGGTGGAGAGAGTATATGATTTATTCCCAAGTAGATACTTTTTGAGCGCCAACGCTTTGCTCGTGCAATTCTGTTCCCTGCAGCAGAATGGGTGACTTGAGATGTGCTGTATGAATCCCTAAATACCGAGCCATCACGCCTATTATTCCCTGCCGAGACAACAGGATCAAAGCAAGTGCACAGGGATCATATGTACTGTATGTGTCAAGGCATGCACATCAATCGTCAAAGCCAATGAAGGCAGAGCATATACTTAAGCATTTAAACCAGGTCATATTATTAGTTAAGGCCAACTGTAAATTTGTACGTACAAAAGGCACCATTTGCAGCATGAAAACACGTCTTCGCTCAAGGCAAGGAGGCAGGAACTGTTTCACAAAAGCAGAATTAGCGTCAAAGGGGAGGTAGGAAGACAAAAATAAGACGCAAAGGAATGTGTATTATTAGATGCCATCAAACAGATATTGTGTAGAATATTTAATTTATTTGATGTTGAATAACAAATAGAAGGAATTTAGGGGAAGATATTATTATGAGACCAAATCTGCTGAGCATATTTGCATTGTGTGCTACTTTGTTTTACCAGAATACTTCAAACAATGTATTACCATTTCAAAGCTGGTCAAGCATGTTTTTCCTTATCCGCAAATTACAGTAAAGTGCAAATTGTTTCTTTTCCCAGCCAGTAATACAGGAATGTGTGATAAAAGAGTAAAGTGCAACCAGTCAACATGAACTCCCCCATACTGTATGGATTTGTAAATTGTGCTGTTTTGTCTCCCTGTGAAAGAATGCCTCTTGAGACTTTTATAAAAATCAAAGGCCTCAGAACAGAAACTTCTGTCAACTCACTTCTGTCATCAGCCCCTATGCACATGTGTCACCAATCAGAGTACTCCGAAACACTTTCTGTTTTTGATCAGCCATCTCTGACTTGTTACTTGAAATAAATGCCCGGGCCTGGGAAGACCCTCACAGGGCTTGTGTGTGTGTGTGTGTGTGTGCGTGTGTGTGTGTGTGTGTGTGGGGGGGGTTAGATGGCTTCACCAAGGCCACAGCCTACCGAGGAATGGTGTACACTTGCCCACAAGCTTCTGTTTCTTCAATGACACGCTGCTCTCCACACACACACATTGTACAACCCACCACTTTTTACAGGTCTAAATTACATACAGTACAGTAGCCACTCAGTGAAACAGCTTTCATTTGAACAGTTCCAAGGCTGACGCCTCACTAGAGAGAACGCCACAAGTTTAATTAAACCAATTTGCTCTGAAGTTGCTTTATAACCTATAACTAATCAGACTATTTTCATCCACTTCTAAACACTGTGTCCCCTTCCCTCCGCCAACAACCCCTTACCTCAAAACCCACCGCAGCGTAAACATGGGAACATGAGAAGTACAAAATGGGTTACAAAACCGGCTGCACTCAAAGTAAAGGCCTCATGCCTCCCTCACGCAGGCCTGTGACTCATAGTTCATGTGTGGGCTTGCTATCCAGATCACATCTCATACAGGGGCTAGGCGGAGGGGCTTCCTAATGCCTGTAGGCCCACAGTTGGTCCCACACAGCGTGTGACCCCTCGGTGGGTGGTGCGCTGGGAATTGGCCCGAGGCCTAATTGGTACAGAAACACCGGCCCTGTCCCGGGACTCTTCATCCAGCCCGGTCGGACCACATTTGAACCCGGGAGACCTTTTTTTCATGGCTTGCAGTGATATTAGCAGGTCAGACGACGAAGGATTTCGGCTAAATTTCTGACACGATGGTAAACATGATAAAGTTTCGCTCATCCATCTTGTCCACCGTACACATATACACACACTCACACGCACACATGTAAAAACACACAGTCACGCATCACTCCTCTTCATGGTCCAGAGAGTGAAAGATATTTGTACGCCTCCCTCCTCTGTCCAAATAGTGGTCTCACTCTCTCACACACACCATATGTTGTCCTAAGCTAAGGGGAGGAACCCTCCAGCACTTATCACATGCCTGTGTGCGTGCGTGAACGCGCGTGTGTGTGTGTGTGTGTGTGTGTGTGTGTGTGTGCGTGCGTGCGTGCCTGTCAAGCTCCCACAATTAGCTTTTTCCCGCGCATCTGCCGAGATTTACGACCTTTTTCCCAGCGTCACTGGGCAGCTTCCTCCCCTGGAATCCCCAGCGGAGCGGAGAACAGCGGCAGGACACGGAACAAGGGGGCGGGGGGGGCAGATTGGAACAGGTTGCTCAATCCAAAACAGGTGAATCGGGATCAGGCATTCGGTGATGTGTTGACAAGAGGGGGTGCGAGAGAAGAAAAATGGCCTGGCCCGTACAAAGCCACGGGCATCAGCGTGCTATATCTATTGACGGTTCACACGCAACCCATCTGCTTCCTATATCGGCACATTCGCCTGCACAGGGGGTCCCCCCCAAGACCTGCCTCGCAGGCTGAGGAGCAGGCAATGAAATTAAACCGGTCCAAAGTGACAGAAGCGTGCCGTCAATCACAAAGGGGGGCTGCGGGGGGAGGGAAGATAACCCAACAAAAAAAAATTAAGAAAAACATGCCTGAAGGTTTGCATCCCAGGGTGTCATTCAAAGAGGACGGGTCCTACGGTGGCGTTTAAGACCTGCTGTGAGTAATGGGGCTGCAGAACACAACCAGGGACAGCTTTACTGTTCCCTGCAGGCTTCTGTTGTGTTCAAGAGTGCAACCTGATACTGGGGAAGATAACCCAGCAGGTTACATTACAGCACGGGCAAAGCAGTTAAAGACGGTGAAACACGAAACCTGTATCGTTTCGTTTGATGGCTCCATGTCGGGTCCGCTCTTCAGACGGAGGGACGGGGGGGGGGGTTTGGATTTATGGCTGTCACGTCGGTTTTGTCATGACGTTGTTGGCGGAAACACGAGCATCCCTCAATCTAGACCTTCACAGACAAAAGCCACAGTGGAAGTTAAACAACACAATGAAGCTATTCACCATGAAAGAAGCCGACCACAGTAACGTGAACCTCGACTACATTCAAAGGGTGTAATGCCACGTGTTCAGAAGGCACAATGATAAATATGCTTCTGAGCGTAGCATCCATCAGAGAAGAGTGATGAGCCCAACACCTTTGTAGTGGGACTTTGGAGAGACATGCAGGTTCACAGTGCTACTCGTGACATGCTGTAAACCCGTGTAAAAGGAACACAAACATAACAATTTTATCTTCTTTTGTGCACCGGAATTTATATGAGATATATTGAAGAGTTTAGATGCAAAAACCTCTTAGTCCATTTGGGAAAAAATTATAAATTTGCCACTATTTATTAGATTTCTATATTCACTTTCACCTTCATTACAATTAAAAGGTTGTTCGTCATAAATATGGAACAAAAAGTCCAATCTTTCAAAAAATGCAACTAATTATATTGACAATTTAAAAACAAAAGATGTCAGATTAGAGGTTTCTGCATCTGAACTCCTTCACCCATGAGGGCTGCTCCAACGTGTCATGTCTCTGCATACTCTGACCAGATGTCTTCTTTCTCAAGGCTCATCTGGCCTCTCAAGCACATCATGGCCACTGTGATCTGTTGACCGGCATGTCTAACGTTCTTCTTAACGCCGACCTGTTGCCTTTAACACTCTGCACAAGCAGCTGTTGGAAGACAAGGTGGATAATGTGGTGGAGATGGTGTAAGACGATGCGGAAGGAGATGGTAAAATATACGGTGGAAGAGATGGTGGAATATATATTGAAATAGATGGTGGAATAGATCGTCAACGAGTTGATGGAAGAGATGGTCAAAGAGATGCTGGAAAAGATGGTTAAAGATGGTTGACAAACATGTTGTACAAGTGTACACATAAAGGAGATTTGCCGGACCAATCAGGGAGAAGAGGTCTTGATTGGTCAGAATGTCCGGGTAGCAGGCAAAATCTAAACCAACGAGCAGCTATGGACCAGAGCACATATTCTCATAATGCATTTCACTAATAGTTGACAGATGTATGGCATTTCTAACAAATGACATACATATGTAGGGCTCTAAACTCCTACCGCACCTAATATAGGGCATCTCTCAATGTATTTATAGTCAGGTTGGGAAGTAAATAATTACATATAATCAGCAATCAGTTACAGTTACCAGAAAACAGTAACTGTAATCCATTACAGTTACCAGCTAAAATAGTGGAATCAGATTACAGTGATTACTTCTTCTAGGACTAATTTGCAGTTTGCAGAAGAATAATGCATTAAACAATCGTCTGCTCTCTTATTAACGTTCCATTAACGTCAATCAATTATTGAAATAAAGTTTTACTCAGTAAATAGCTTAAGAACATTTCAAAGAACAATGTTTAGGCGTGAAGTAATCTAAAAGTAATGGAAAGTTATTAGTAATTAGTAACAGATTATGTTATTAAATGTAGGTAATCCAAAAATTACATTACTTATTATAATTTTAGTCCGGTAACATTTTTACATTTAAAAAGTTACCGACCCAACCCTGTATGTAAAGTATGGGACCATATTTTAGGTATCACCCAATGCACGCATGTAGAATAAAGACATTTGTCCTAATTATTCAGATTGTATAGTGCCGTTATTCTCTGCTGAGTCAAAAACACGTTAAGAAAATGCTGATTACAAACACTAAGGAGCCAATCTTCTTGCTAAGGGACACATTGTTTTGTTACAGTGCGTGATAACAGATGGGGAAACATGGCCTTTATGATGATGATTATGGCCTACAGTAAAGCTTGTCTTCACTTATGCATCCCGTCTGGCTGGGGTGCTACCAAGCAAGACAAATCACGTGTCAACATCACACACAAGAAAACAACCACATCAACTGTTTAGGTGATGGAAACAACCCTCATTTTATTCTTTGCAAAAGTTCATATTACGTATGTACAGTACAGAGACAGGTAGGCAGGTCATAATTATGATATACTCGTCTGTAAAATGGAAATTGCACTGTGCTTAAAGATTAGTTTACCACCAGAGTACCATATTGCAGATAATAAGACAATAAGGGTCACAACAGCAAGGATGAGACATCAACAATATAATACTTACAGTATATCTCCCAGGATAATAATAAAACATAGTAAAAAAAAAAAACACAAAAACAATAGCTTTGTGTGAAGCTACTATGTGTTACAACCATGGCAAATACATTTGCAACAGAAATAATAAACGTGCATTATGAGATAATATTTTTACATTTGCATATGGGGAAGAGGGTGGTGCGGAGAGCGAGATATAGCAGACGCTTGAACCTCCCCTCTCACTGGGAAAGGTGCTTAACAGTGTACATAACGCTGATAAAAAAGCTTCTTCTAGCCCCCCCTTCACCCACAACACTTCCCCACCCACAAAAACCCCCATACGCAGAGCATTAATAGACAGACTGATACGAGAGAGAGAGAGAGAGAGAGAGAGAGAGAGAGGCACATACCAGCCAGCACGCAGCCTTGCGGCCCAGACTAGACTCGGAGGAATCGGCCAGGGTCAGCCCATCGACTGAATCATTCTACGGGGTCGCGCTCCTCCCCGCCCCTCCCCTCTCCTCCCCGCCCCTCCCCTCTCCTCCCCATCAACAGCTGAGAGCTTCCTGCCATGGTTACGGAGCCGTATTCAAAGACATATTGGAGCATGCGGTTACTGGCATCGCTCGCAGATAATAAAACACATGTAGGAGTGTGTGGGACGGGCGCACGCACACATGCGGACACATAAACAAGCACATACACACACCTAAGCATGCACTCACACACACACACAGGAATCAGGCATCCAAGAGATGAGTGTGCCTGCTTTACACAAACAGGCAGCACGGTCGCATTAACACGTGCACACGCAGCCACGCACACACACACACACACAGACAGACACACACACACACACACACAAGCGTTAAAACATAATTGGCTGGAGGAGATCCCTGCTGGCTTACAGTCAATGGCATAATCACAGAACAAGAGGGTGAAATCAGCTCTGCTCAGAGCGCCCGCGTAGACGGGCCGTCGCACACCGCGGCCACACAACGGACCGCAACCTTTCACCCCCCACCCATGAAATGCTCAACCGCCGGATGACTCAGGGTTTCAGACACAGCCACGTCAACGGGCCGCCAAGCCCCCTCCCGTCGGTCATTTCCACAGCCTCTCCTCCTGCAAGACATGGCGTTACGACACGCACGGGCGCATGCACGCACACACACACGCACGCACGCGCGCTGCCAGACACTTACACAAAGGGAGCCATACATTTTTCATGAGGTACAATAATGAATAACCCAGACCTGACCCCATTTACACCAGCGAAATCCCCAGAGGGGGGCGGGACGCGACAGGTTCACAATGAAAGGGGAACTAATTCGTTTTCTCTCGTCCCCCCCCCCCCAGGACTCCTCCAGGTGGGGGAGGTGCAAATAAAGGGTGAGGAGCTGCGATGGGAAGGAAGTGACAGAGGGAGGCGGGCCCTGGCAATGACACAGAGGGAACGAGAGCGAGACGCAGAGGATTATCATATCGCATACCACGTTTGCTGAAGCTGGGGGAGGCAGAATGTGAGCGTGTGTGAGTGTTTGTGTGTGTGGTGGTGGTGGTGGTAAACAGAGTAATACAAGAGTGGCGGAGCTAAAAGCCACTGTCTCCTCTGCGGTCAGATGTGAATGGAAGGTGGGGGAAGGAGGGGGGGGTCGAACCCAGGCCCTCCCCTCCCCGGCTCCAAATGACTCCGCTCGGAAAAGCTGCTTAACCTCTGCGCTTCGTGTCACTGTGTGACGATGACACACACGTTGACACACACACACACGATGCCTAGTTCCTGGTCTAACAGATTTGATGAAATACAAATGAAAACCTCGGCAAACTGTGCTTTGAATGTTAGTGGAGGTGGAAACGGTTCAGGCTGGCGGTGGAGGCCCTGATAGGACCAGAGGGTCTGCATGGATTACGTCCATCTGTCCATGGCTGGATGGATCGTAGATCAGAAGGCAATAAGACACGTCGGTCGCCACGATGGAGGACAATTAAAACATCTCAATTTGTTTTTGAAAAAAATATTTGTTTTTCACGATTCATATAGTTAAAAAAATATTTTAAAAATATCAACATTTCATATTGACAATCCCATATAAAACTCTTGTGTGTGTGTATGTGTTTGTGTGAGCACTCGTGAAGAACACGTTTTTTTCATCTCGCCGCCGCCGCCGGGCTGCTTCAGGAGAAGAACGGCCTCCCTTTCTCCGAACTCTGGAAGCGTCCGAGCCTGGCCAGCTGTGTCGGGGAGGGTGGCACATCTTGCCTGAACGGGCCCTTGGAGGGAGTTGGGGCCGGGGCATCCCCGGGGTCGGAGCCCGGGTCTTTCGTGTGCTGGTCCCCGGCAGGGGCCTCCAGGGTGGGGGCCAGCCTTACACGGCTGGCCTCCTGCTCCTTGCGCCGCTGCTCCTGCCGCAGAAGCTCCTGGGTCTCCAGGAGGACGCGGGCGTTGACGCCGGACACCCCCAGGTAGCCGTTGTTGCGCATGCCCTGGTAGCTGGAGTAGCGGGGGCTGTCCTTGGCCGTCTGGAAGCCCTCGCCCGGCGGGTACACCTTGTCCCAGGACTCCTGGGAGACCGTGCTGGGGTTCTTGCGAGGTTGCCTGCATAAAAAGATAGCACATCAAGCTAGCTGCTGTGGAACAACAGCAACAACAACAAAAACCACCAAATACAACAGCAGCATCAGTATCAACAAAACAACAGCAACAATGGCAATGTTTGCTAGCTTTCTGCGCAGGCTCTGTGGCGGTGATGCCCGCGGGCCGGTTATTGTGACAGTTTGCCTGCATGAAAATCAAGGCTGCAGCAGGCACACTGACACATATCGAGCGTTAAAAGGCCTGAGAGAGAGAGAGAGAGAGAGAGAGACACAGCCCTAGAAGCGACGTGAGGAGAACAAGGAGATGTCGATGCTTGGCAGCTGCACTCCATTCTGCCGCATTAAGGCCGCCTCGTGACGCGGGACGCGTGCGATGGACGGCAGCCCCGTCCTCCAGCAGCGCTATTAGTTCCAGGCAGTAAATAAACACAAACGTTAACGTTTCCCGAAGGAGAGGCTTCTTGTTTTTGTCCGTTTAGCTCCTTTTCGGCGACGCAGACAGGCACACTTATGGCGCGACGTGGTAATGGCAGGCCTCGCGGCGCGCCACTTACACGCTTACTGGCTGGTGGCAACCCGCCCCACACACACACACACACACTCACGCAAACACACACACACACAAGGATGCACACCTCTCTCACACACACACGCAAACACACACACACAAGGATGTACACCCCACACACACTCACACAAACACAAGGATATACACCCCACACCCGTACAAACATGCGCACGTCTCACACACGCGCATACACACACACACAAGGATATACACCCCACACACTCACGCAACAACACACACACACAAGGGCGTACACCCCACAGACACACACCCACACAAACATGCGCACACCTCGCGCGCACACACACAGACACGTGGACACCCCACACACACACACACACCAACAAAGCGCTCATCCCCACACATTCCCCTTGCAGTGAGAAGTCCCAGAAGTGTCTTCATCCAGTCTGCCATTAGCGGGCTCCATTAGAGGCGGCGTGCGACGGAAGGCCTGCGACACGGTGTTTTTTATGTCCAGACGCAAAGACAAGTCCCACTTACGCCTCGCTGACCCACGGCGCTCTTAAAAGCTCTTAAGCTTAGACATGTAAGAATACAACAGGCGGTTTATTATGGTTTAAAGTGCATGCACCTCTGACAGACAAGAGAAAACTATGTTCCTTTACCAGCCAGAGAGAAAGGTATTAAAATGGTGTTTTTAAGAGCAAACGTCACTGTGTCAGTGACTGTGTAGTAGGGGTCCTTGTGGTGCGGCTGAAGTGCAAGGCGCGGCAGCTGTGGGGACAGACTGCGAAGAGAGCCCCACCACTTGCTCTGGGATCTGGGATCTGGATGTTCCATGTCTGGAAGACCTGCCACACTTTGACACCCCACCAGGATTTGGCGCGCGATAGCGGCCGGCCAGCACTCGCGCGGGACACTCCGGCTGGGAAAACCAGCGGCGTCCTGATTTAAGAGGCAGCGTTGTTGTCTCCCATCTTTTCTTAGCTCATAAAACAGATAAGAGGAGAGGGGAGATTTAGAACAGCGCGGCGTGAGCAATGCTGGCAGGGCTCCACAGGAATGCGTCCAAGCAGACTGGTTACATTTGCACAGGGAGTGGACTGGAATGTATATTTGATTTTTAAATAATATTTAAAAAAAAAATTTAAAGCAGCAAAAGGGCGTGGGTAAATTTAGAAGCACATAACATAAACATAGCCAGGAAGCTGGGTCGGGAAGAACTCTACGGCCGCCCACATCTCCGTGGTTCTTCAAAAGCAGCTGGGAAAAATCAGCGCATGAAAACTGGAGAAGCACGTACGCACGCACAGTGGAAACATGTAACTTGAAACAAGCAAAAAGAATAGTGTGCACTTAACAATGTGACAAACATAGCCACGTTGTACAAATAAATAGTCTAGAGACTTGGAATAATATTCATGCATGTTTTGGGTAAGAAATGCAAGTTTACTGTCGGGTAAACAAGACAGCTGCTGCCAGTTCACATTGGGACAAAGTTAAGAAGTTTATCCCGACAGCAAATGGGAGTGTGTGTGTAAATACTTGTCTATGCATGTCTTTTACAAGCTAATCACTTGCTAGCACTATCACACACCCTACCCTCTCCCACCCACCCTTCGACCTCCGCAGCCTGTGTATGCTAATCCCCCTCTGACAACAAGCCTTCATTAGCACAGCTCTGATACTCACTTCCCAGACAGTTAGCTAAGCCAGGCCTGTCATCAGATAGCCATGCTACAGTACTGTGGAAACCCTTTGGAATTGCTTTGAGGGATGCAGGATTTTGTTTTTATTTTCGGGAATGTCCCCCTTACGTTATGTGGTTTTAACCGCTGTGCCTTTAGATGGAGATCAGCAAGGGTGAGGGGAAAAAGGGAGGGGAAAATTTAGGCGGTTAACATGTACCGTAGCAGGGGATTGTGGTTATTAACTCACAGACTCATATTTGAGGTCGCTAATGAGGAGCCGCGCCTAGATGTGAGCTCTGATGAGACTTTGCGGGGTCAAAGGGCGAGCCAGGGCTCAACCAAACCCTCACTGGAAGACTCTATAAGCTTACGGGAGGAATGCATTTTAAAGGCTGGCCTCGTCAGGATTTTTGTCCGGCCAGTTGAACTTTCCCAAGAGAAGTAAACACAGAATAAGCAACTGTCACATTGCTGTAAACAGGACAATGGCCGACAACACCTATGAGGAGAATGTATAGATCGCACTGGGGCTATACATCCCCGTATTGATTACGCATCCACGTGGACCACAAATCTATAGTCTCAGACAGAAACAGGGCTTCATCGATCCAGCTGCGGACATTCAGGGACTGCTGGGAGAAAAGACCACGTCTGTGAAGAAAGAAACGCCGTTAGCAGACAGAGTCAATCTGCTCTCAGGAATCTCAGGGGGGAGAAAGATTTCTAGGGCCAACGAAATCAGGGTTTCTGAAGACCACACGCACAATAATGCTCACACAAATGTTAACTGTTCTGTCATTCTTCAAACTGGCAGTGTCGCAACCGACCTAATGAACACAATGTGAGCCTTCGAAAGTTTAAATAAATCAACTGTCAGATTAATGTGTAACACATTAAAAACATTATTCGCAATGCAAAAAAAAAAGCGAAAATGAGCTTGCTTGAAGCATTGGCAAATGTAATGATTACAGGGGAAGAAGACTTTTACTTGTAAGAAAGTTGAATTGGCTAGAGTATGTCACTTAAATAAAATACAGCCTTAGTGGCTTTTGCCAAGATAGACTTTCCATTTAAGTTTGTAAAGCTTAAAGTGTGGAACGTTCCAACAGTGATGTCTGCTTTGACGATTTGCCTTGACTAAGAAGGAATGATAATCGACGTTCAGAGACAATTGGTAAGAAGAGAGAGGGCAAGAAATGCAAATACTGATACCAAACACCGCTACCCCCACCCGCTAAACTGAAGATAGAGCAGGATTGTTTTCCATCCCTTTGACAAATATGCTAAAGAATGGAAACTAGACGGTGGACAAAAAGAGGAACAGCAGTCTGAACTACTCTTGAGAGTTTGCCATGAGGAATTTCCTTTTCTAAACACAGCACAGAGCCTGCTATTCATTACCCAGTACACTTAGGGAAGTGTATATGTGTGTGTGTGTGTGCACGCGCGTGTGTGGTTTCGCTGAGGAAACGGTGACATTGTCGCCACTTCCTCAGGGTCAATATTGACTTAATGAAGTCGAATATCGCCATTAAATAATTCCGAGCGATTGCATTAAATGATTGGCTTCAAAAGGAGTTTCTGCCAACCATCATTTAAATGTCTGGAGATCGAGTTGAAAGTGGCTTTGTGATGTTCTGACTTTGAGAATGGCCAAAGAGGCACTTTGAAAAAAAAAAGAAGAAGAATAAAATAAAAAAAAATTGTGATTGGGGGACAAAAAGCACAAAAGAGAAAAATAGAGATGGAAATATAAAAAAATAAAAAAGTGAAGGTCAAATCAGGAGTTTGAGAAAGGGCAGGGAGAGCGTGATAAGGCAGACACACATGGAGAGAGACAGATACTGAACACACTGTCCAGAGAGATGCAGACAGATGCACCAAACGGAGCATGCTCTCTCTCACCGTGGCAACGAGTTGTAGTGTCTCTGGGCCTGCTGAAGGCCTTCCTGCTGCTGTTTCTGGGCCTGCGTTTCCACGGTTACCGAGTGGCGTCCGCTCTGCGTGTCCATCCCGTTGGCCTGTAACCCCTAATGAGGCACACACACACACATACACACACACACACACAATAGGGGTTCACTAATAAGCGTCGACCCATTCCCAGGCACTGCTCACTGAGATACATCCTTGATAGGCCCCACATGGTGCAATTAGCCTCAATGGACGCTGTCTTGGAACACAGACAGACAGACAGACAGACAGACAGGCAGGCAGGCAGGCAGGAAGACTGACAGACAGGCAGGAAGACTGACAGACAGAGGGGGGCAGGATGGTCTAGTGGTCTGGGTGTTGGGCTCCCAGCCTAAAGGTTGTGGGTTTGAACCCTGGTGTTGACCTACCTGTAAGCATCTTTGAGTAAGATGCCTAATCCCTAACTGCTCCTGGTGGTTGGTTGCACCTTGCATGGCAGCAATCACCATCTGTGTGTGTGAATGGGTGAATGTGAGGCAAAATACTGTAAAGCGCTTTGAGTGGCCGAAAGGTTAGAAAAGCGCTAAATAAATGCAGTCCATTTACCATTTGCAGACAGGCAGACAGGGAGACAGACACAGGCAGGCAGACAGACAGACAACACAGGTACACAGAGCAGATGGCAGGTTGTACACCAGTCATATACCTCTTCTCGGGGGGAGGGAGGTGGTGATGGCAATAATATTGAAAGATGCATGAGGATGATATTAACACAGGCGTCCACTCACAATAGCATAGTAAACACATTATCGGCATCTACCGTGCTACAGTGTTTGAAGATAGCACAAATACCTCTATGTGCGATATTTATATCTCTGGAGATACAACAGTGTTTCTGTTCTGATGTCTAGCAAATAGGTGTGTGTGAATAGATACTTTTAGGAGGGTACGCACGCAGGCTTGCGTGATGTGTATGTAATTAGTTTGGCTGACAGGTGCGGGCACTTGCTGGGATGCCTCGGCATATCGGCGGAAGGTGTGGTGCGGGGAGGGGAAGCTGTCGGTTAAATGTCAAACTGGGGGAACATCTTGTGCTCCTAAAATGGCCGCCTCTTCTCTCGCTTGGACAGCTGTAATAACAGCACAATTACATTTTCCCTCCGTGTCCACGCCTGGACTCTTCACCCGTAGCACTACTAAGAATACTCTTACATGCGTCTCGAATTAATTGAGCTCCAACGCTTTAGGTTTCGCTGCGACAACACATTTCAACGATTTAGAAAATATTGAGCGCATAAACGAATATCAAGTTAACTGTGAGGACGGAGAGGAGAAATGTATTTCTCAGGGCTACGAAAGGCAAGAAAATATCATATATATATACATACATACATATATATGGAAACCACTTCATTTTATTTAAACGGAGGCTCCCAAAAACATGCGTGAAAGCATTTGTTTTATGCATCGGTCGGAGACAGACAGTTGAGGTGGATGACGGCACAAAGGGAAGTGCATGAGAGACAGCCAGGAGAGAGAATCTGTCAGAGTAATGGCATTACCAAGGGAAGGAGAATCAGATTATTCCCAGTTAGGGCCGGAATACAATGCCACATAAAAACGTGACATTTGTTCAAACCGAATCAAAAGGGGGGCGCCCTCACGCTCCTTTCTTATCCAATAATGTGAAAAATGACGACAATACGGCACACTTTTATACCTCCCTTGTTTTGTCTCGGGCAGCCATAAGAATCACACACCTGTTAAAACACGGCTCGCAGCGTGCCAAGTAGGCTACGCATCATTATACTAATTATTTGCAGCTATCAAACACACACACACACAAACAATAATGGCTGTGAAAGCGGCTGAGAAGTTTGATCCTTGAAAAACAAAAGTGGGAGAGCCAAGGCCTAATAGTTTCCTCTGTTCGCTCCCCGCGTCCCGGCCCAGATGTTGCCCTTCCAGATATCAAAGCTCCCTGTTCTGAGGAGGTCAGAACCATGCATGTGGCTCTACTACGTCCCTGCACTCCTTACAATGATGTTTCCACCCAGGCGCGGAGAATAGCTTAAAGAAGGAGGCCCTACCAAAACATAAACAGACATGTGGGAGGCATTAAACCTGCTAATGAGCCTGGCGACACAGCCAGTGAGAGAGAGAGAGTGAGATAGATAGATAGATAGATAGATAGAGAGAGAGAGAGAGAGAGAGAGAGAGGGAGGTCATATAGATGATAGACGAGCGTAGGAGTGAAACCATCACATCAGACGTATAGGGATTCACTTGAGGTGCTCGCGCAGACCCGATTCCGCCAATTTATTAACGGCTGGCCCAGTTAATTTGCGGTAACTGGGGCATGTGGCTTCAGGCAAAACATCCATCTGAGAGCGACCGGTGTGGTCCGGTACTTCCTGGTCCGAGCCCCCGGGAACCAATGAGAATGGGAAGTAGGTTTGGGTTATTTCGTTAACACTTAACGAGATAACGGTTAAGTAAAACAAGAAGCCAAACTAAGCCGCCTCCTGTTTTCAGTAGCATAATTTCAGAGAGCCTCTCAGTATCAAAAAAAAAGTTTTTAAAAAATGTCTGGAAATAATACAAATGAAACCCTTTATTACTCCCCTCTGCTGTAGTCTTTGGGGCTTACATATGTGTGTGTGTGTATATATATATATATATATATATATATATATATATATATATAAACAGAAGGCACAGTGTACCATAAGCCCATCGGATGCATGTGATGTTTGTTATCTTAGCATCAATATCTTCTGTTGCGCACGGCAGCAGGTGAATGTATTGTATGGTCTTAACCTTGACCTCAGGCCTGCAACACATCTGGAGCTGTTCCCCTTCTTCCTCGACAGCTTGCGCTCCGCCGGTAATGCCCATCAGTTTCCCCAGCACACCCCGTGTTTCGTTTATCACTTATTGTTTGCACCTGCGGGTGGGAGTATTGGGGTCCATATTAGTTTGGGGTTGTAGTTTGTTTCCTGATGCTTATTGTTTAGCCACGTAGCAGTGTGTTTCCACGTGTTGTCTTGTTCTCGCGTGTCTGAAAGTAAACGCCGAACTTGCGCACGTATTTCAGCTCAAGCCGCGTGTCTTCATTGTCTTGTGTCTGACACTCATACGCGTTACAACCAGGAAGGTCAAATGACTCTGCCGAGTAGGAGCTTATGGGAAAACAGCACGCAATCAGCACACGGTTCTGAACAGAAACGGAGGCTGTACATCGAAATGTATGAACAGAAATGAATGGATGCACGAAAAAGAAAGAAATCAGCATTTACCCTAAGAGGTATCTGCTGTGTGGTTACAGCACACACACACACACACACATATATTGTGGTAGCTGTATCATAAAATCAAAGGAATTCACATAAATGAGAGCTTTACAAGCTGCCGTGTGTGAGTTGGATCCAAGATAACAGCATGGTGCTTGCACTCTCCTGTGTGGTCATGCTCATTGACCATTACAACAGCAGCAGTAGTAAATTGGCTTTATTGCTGTAGACTGAGAGCGAGAGGCTCCCTGGAAAATCTGCGGTTGTGAACATCTGGAAATCCCCTCTCACAGAGAGGAGGGAGAGGGGGGGGGAGCAAACACGATGGGCATAATTGTACTGGGCTTGTTGGCGGGCAAAGGAATACATCTCCACAAAGTTATTCTACAGGAGTTTGCCTTCCAAGGCTGGACTGACACAGGTTCCTGAGGCAGATGCATTGCTCCTCTAACCAGACAGGCTAGTCTACCAGTCTGGGTGTTTGAATCCTAGCAGGAAGGTGTGTGAGTTCGAACTTTAGAGTTGGCCCACCTGTACTGTAGCCCCCATTGAGCAAGATGACAATAGACATTAGACAATAGACTGCTGTTAGTCATCTATTATAGCTATAACAGTCAGCTATTGCAAGCTGATTGTAAGCTAATACACTTTTTGGCAAATTCACCAAAATATCTCCTCGCATTTCGCTACTGTAGTTTACCGTTCTCTGTGCTTTATCGAGTACTTCTACACAGCCCCGGGCTCCGTAAGTATGAACATATAGAAAGTAGCAAACACCGCTCACAACAACAAAGCCGTAGTACTACGCTTTCCTTAAAAATGTGTTTTAACGTGTGGGGGTAGCAGTGCAGAGAGATATTATTTAGATTTGAGCTTGAAAAGTCAGCAAGCTGTTCTCAAAAATTACTAACCCTGCCTTTAATAGCACCCATTGTAAGTCGCTTTCGATGAAAGTGTCCGCTGAATGACCTAATTGTAAACAGAAGCCCACGGGATGAGTGCTATTACTGTGTCATACTGTTCTCCCCTTTGTCACACCTCTTCCAAAAGAAACACACTCTGTAAAAGGCAACTGCTATTCTGCCAGCGTTCTTCATGATGAACACAATGTATGTGCTTGATTGCATAAATCCATTAAACATGAGCGGGTGTGTGTGCGCGTGCGAAACACGTCAAGTATACTTGATGGCACAAGTTGCACATGTCAAGCAGCACAGAGCTAAAAGGTCTGCGTGGTCTACAACGTCAATGTCAATATTCAGGGGCAGTTTATAGCAAAAAGAGCGTGGAAAAGCCATTGATGTGGTGGCTATATAAAGAGCATCAACTATTTCTTTTCATTGCTTTTTCATGGAAAAATTCAATGATAAATGATTTGCTTTTGCAAAGACTGCTACAAAGGTGTGACGTAGGCTATGTGTTGGATTTATCTCCAACACATTTCATCTTCATTCATCTCAATATATTGTTGAATACATGAGAAAGTATGAACAAAAATGCTTTATTTTGTATTTGAGATGCATGCTTTTTTCACCATCAGCTAAATGGGCGGACAGTGTACTATGAATATGTAAATATGCCTTATTAGTTCAATGACAGAAAGATAGAAACATTCATTGTGGCCAGAAGTGTTGCATTACTCTGGAGACGTTAGTAAAGATAATACAAAATGGAGGCTACATTTGGTTTACCAATAATATTAGGGGAATGGACTGAACTGCATTTGTAACTACTGATGTCCAATAACATTTATTATAAGACTATACATATTACTCCTGTTAAACTAGTGTTCCAGACTTAAAATGTTTACACACACACACACACATTATAGTGTATATACAGTATATATACACAGTATATATACACAATATATATGTTTTTTCCACCTGATATTTAAGTGGAGCCATGTCCAATTTGCTTTCGCAAAAAACATGACATGATTCCATGAGCCATTCCAATCAGTGTCAACACATAACATGAGCGAGTCTTGCATCTCACTTAATAAGCTCTGTCACTGTGAATCCATGTTCACAGGACTAAAATAACATGAAAGACCAGACTTTGATACTCCGGGGAGGAGACTATATCTAATTACCAGCGGAATAGCACAGGGACTCTCAACAATGTCAACAATCACAAGCTATTAGGAGCTAAGGGGCTCAGAGCCATCGTGTGACTCTGAGCACTGAGCAAACAAGTTACCACAGCTTTTCTTCAGATAGAAAAGGCAAATGGAGAGAGAGAGATAGAGAGAGAGCGATGCTAAGACAGCAATGATGAAAAGGAAAAGAAAACGGGAGGCGTTCAATGGGTGTTTAAACCATCAGCAAGCTAACACTAATGCAGGTCAAATAAAGCCAGTAAGCCTGGCCCTGGCAATAGCGCATATAGCTCCTCCCTGGTGGAGTCTAATGCAAACGGATTTAGGAGTATTTTTAGCTGCCATCAGGCCTACATTTCAAAGCAGGTTAATTGCCAACCTGGGAACACCAAGGGCACGGATACTTATTTTGTAGGAGAAACGTGGGCATTCTGACTTGAGAAAAACAGACAAATATTGTCACTGCAGAGGTTTGACCCACTATTTAGAAAATAGTTTTCTGTGCCATAATTAACCACTCATCGTTTCACAACAACACGCATCAACCCCCCCCCCCCCCATGCAAAGCAGGTCAGAAGGTCACAGGACAAAATGACACATCTGTCTGAAGCTATTACTTCACAAAGATACACAAGTATGTGACCTTTGACCCTTTGACTACACAGGGTTGGACCTGTTAGCGTTCATTCCTCAAAGAACACGACAGAATAAATATTGACAAATTATGTTAAGGAACTCTTAACCATTTAAATAAACATATGACAAAGCCAGCACACTTTTTGGTGTATTAGCCCAAGTTGTGTTATCTGATGTAGTGTTTAATTTAAGTATTAAAGCATTTAATTAAAATGTTGTTTGAAAGTGGTGAAGCACATTAAGAGTAAAGTGACATTATAGGCAGTTGAGCGTCTTCCTGTGCAGTGGACGTAAGATAAGATGTGTCAGAGCAAATTAACAAAGGAGTTAACTTGATTACATTTTTGCAATTATAAGGAATAAATCCCATTACTGTTACAGATGTTTTCCAATTTGAAATTAAAAATCCCTTAATTAAGTCTGGTGGAATTTAATAATAATGTACCGTGAGTCTCAGGGACTGGTTTTGGAAATATAACGGTTATAGAGTAGAGATTTAAGTCTAAAGTTTGTAACTGTGTAAAAAGAGGTTAAATATATAGCCTTATGGAGTTCAAGAAGGAATTCACATAAAAAACAAAAAACAAATACAAAATAATTTCAGAGTAAACTCGGTCGTTGCCCATGTTACCACTAGTGGACATTGCAGGAAATATACAACAGGTATCCATTTTGCATATTTCGCACCCAAAAGTGTCAAACCGTCTGTCAGTAAATGCTATCCTGAGCTCGCCTCTATTGCGTTGCCTCAAGATGTGAGTAGTTCACGTCTGTAGCATTAGCATTGCCAAGTCCGCCTTCCGTCACCGCTGCAAGCCACTGGATTTAATTGACATTCCATGGTGTTTTCCATACACTTCCAGTGTGTCTGGGGATTCATTCTTGGAATTTGAAAGGCTACTGCAGTGTGTGTTTGTGTGTGTGGATGGGGGAGGAGGTGATTGGGGTTAACACTAAGCAGGTTCCTTCCACCAGCTCAACGCAGCCCCAATCAGGACACTCACCCGGGGCTGGTCGAGGGTGGAGGCACGCCGGCGATCCTCCGGGCCATCCTCTTGCCTGACCTGCTGGAACTCATGCCTCAGCTGCTGTATCCGGTCGTGGTTGCTGGGAGTTATTTGGCTGCTGCGGACATGGATGGAGGGAGATGGTGGGAGAGAGACAGAGGGAGAGAGAGAGAAGAAAGGGGGGAGAGAGAGAGAGAGACAGAGAGAGAGAGGGCGAGTGAGAGAGAGCGAGAGAGAGGGA
>JAODUH010031233.1:0-22586 GCA_027564835.1 Typhlichthys subterraneus
GAGAGAGAGAGAGAGAGAGAGAGAGAGAGAGAGAGAGAGAGAGAGAGAGGCAAGACACATGCGGGTTAGAAAACATACAATCCTAACGGGGCCCTCTGCTGGACAGGATACGCTACTGTTTGCATATAGGTACTGCCAAATCAGACTGTAATATGAAACTGTTCTTATGTTCATAGGAAGGATTTAAAGTAATAGTTGGGAGGAAAAGGTTAAAAGTCTGAGGATTATGTAAGGCACACTAGCACCTAATTTCATATTACCTTAAAGTGTACGTACACGTGTGCCTGTGTGGGTCATCGACATGCACTTTTGCTGAGAAGCTAGAGAGAAAGCTGTGTTTGTGAGGTTTTATTTAGTCTTGAAAGTGGGTCGGGATGGGACTCTTGTGCTACGCATAAATCCTCCTGCTATTCTAACTATTGTCTGTTTTGGCATCCATGATGGCAGCCACACACAAACACACGGATATATGGTTAGTTAGGACACTGGAAATTACATTTTAAGACCAGCTCGCGCTTGTAGACTATGAACTCTTTTATTTTCTCTCTCTCTCTCTCTCTCTCTCTCTCTCACACACACACACACACACACACACACACAAAGACACACACACACACACACACACACACACACACACGCAAACACACACAGTGTACGACCACCTGCAGCTAGCCCAAGAATACAGAAGCCCCTGTAGGAAAAGACACTTGGCACTTGGCATTGACTGGTCCTATAGGCCACAATACTGTAGTCACCTTGCCTAGACTGCTAACATCAATGCTGCTACAAATTGGCCATTGTTGCTAGTTGATGAAAAAAAGACTACATGATGGCCATATACTGTGTAGAAACACATTGGGGGAGGATACATGTCTAGCATTTATTTTTTACCTAAAACCTCTGATGTGTGCTACTATCAATAAAGTGCAGTTGGCACAATACATTTCTCAGACAAACGATGTTTGCATGCAGTAAATGTCCATTGGGAGTCTTAATGGTGCTATATCTTATATGGGTGTAACATTGACACAGGAACTACTAAGGTGTTATAAGAGCTATTGGAGCCTGGGTCACATGACCACACAATACAGTCCTAACATTTGTTGGAGTGTTATTATTTCTCTCAACTTCTACATGTCTGTCTGAGAGAGAGAGAGAGAGAGCGAGAGAGAGAGAGAGAGAGAGAGAAGTTTGACACCTGACCAGCATTCCTCCCAAGCTGGAGCCCAGCATGACGTGCTTCACAGTAGAATTAAACAGGCTCTCTCGCTCTCTCTCTCACACTCTCTCGCTCTCTCACACACACCTTTTTCGTGTCGTCGCTCCTCACAACTACTTAAGATGAGGAAAACTTTTTGGCCCCCATTCGCGCCCCATCTTTTATTCTTCACTATACCGATGGTAATGGTTCTCTCCCTTGGATCCCTCTTTCCCTTCCTCTGTTCGCCTAATTTTTCTTTCTCCCTGTACTTTTATTAAAACGTGTCAAGGGAGGGCAATCACATGCTCTGCCTTACATCATGTGGTACATCTCAGTGTGGACCCAGTCAATCCCTGAGCTGGTTCCCATGCAGTAACCACATCTCAATGTGACAACTCAAATGGCATTTCTAGTTGTTTCAGTTATAAAAATTAACTGAAAGAAAAAGCCATTGTTGTGTTACATGTCTGTCACTCAGTCTGTAGGACTACAGCCAGTGAAGTATGCTAGTGCATAAAACCTGTTGGCAAGATAATGGATAATGGATAATGAATCAACCAATCGACCTTCTAATATTATAGGCCCTAGCATCTCACCAGCTACACATTACACAATGACGTGTTCATCAACGTAATAGCCTATGCAGGCATGGCGCCAGTCATCAGATTGCAAAAAGTAAACAGGTCTAAACAAACAAATAAAGCGTTCATGTGATAGACCACGTTATCTCCAAACATTGTGCCTACGATGCTGCATCACGAGTGGCGTATAGGCTACAGTGTACATTATGATTCTCAGTAAACATGAGCTCATATGCTGTATCGCCCATTCATTCCTCAAAACCCCTAACCCTAGCTTTCTCACATAGTAGCCTACACCTAGTGGGCTAAAGGCAAATAGTGCCTTCAGACTACTTTGAAACCTAACTGTAATCAATGTCACCTGTGTCGAGTGGGTAGAGTTCGGGACTGGGTCTCCAGAGAAAGCAAGCCAAAAATGAAGCAAAGCCACGCCGGCGAAAGTTTATACATCGCCGGCCAGCGGGACGCACCCTCTTCAGACGCTTCTCAAGAAGATGGAAGTCCAGCTAAAGAATGGATTGATGAAGAAATTGTAAACAAATCCTGACCTTTGATGAATAAAACACGAATTTTATACCTGTCATAAATAAACTCGAGGCTATGACAGAAAGGTTCAAATAAACAGTGTATGGAAATAGCTTATGTAGGCTGTAGATACTAAGTTCCAACTTACCTTCTCCTGATTGTTTAGATCCGACGAAAACGGGACAAAACTTCAAAACTCCAAGTGCGCGCACATTACCACAAACGTATCTAATGCACGATGTGCTTCCCGTTAATAAAGAGCATTACAGAACGGGGAGTGTGAGGTGAGGGGAGGGGGTCTATACCCACTCAAACCCAACCTCTAGCCTAATGAACTACATATCTACTTATTACGAAACAGCAATGCATGCTACAGATTTAGTTTTTTATTTATTTATGATTTGATGTATAGGCTACATCAAGTTTGATTCTTTTTAGGCAGATTCACAGAATGGACCGTTTTGAAATGTGCTGTTCAGACTATCACATGACCTGATACTTTAGACAAGACATCAACCTATCCAAGCCTATCAAAAGATTGATTAAGTTGAGGGGGAAAAAGCAGATAATAAATAACAGATAATATTTCTAGAATCAAGTCCATGTCAGTATGCCTAGCCTATATGGCATGTGCTTGTTTGAGAGATTATAGTACATTTTTTAGAGAAAGTTATCCATCAATAATTGGCTAATGGTAGGCTCAACAATATCCAGAGTGCTTTGATGTAGCCTTGTGTATGCCTATATTAATGCCTATGTTTTGGCCTGGAAATACTGTGATATTGGTTTCCAATAGTCCCTTCAGAATTAACTGCCTCACCACAGAGAAGCATCTCAATCAGCTGACACATCTGTGCTCTTTTAAAAATATAATTCCAGCCTGAGGTCGTGATGACATTTGTAAAACAACTTGCAAAGGCTAGCATGTCACTTTATGACACAGGAAGAGATATCTTTATAATGCTTGATGCCCTTTTGATCCGTGTGTGTGTGTGTGTGTGTGTGTGTGTGTGTGTGTGTGTGTGTGTGTGTGTGTGTATGCCTGTGCGTGTGTATGTCTCTGCAGTCAGTTTTAGATTACTTCTGCCCAGCCATCTAAAACTATACTTGTACCATGTACCATGCCAGGTGACAGATGAGATTTTGCAACAGAACATCTACATGATCAGTACTGATGTAATTCTGTAGTTTTCACAGTGCAAGCATTGCCCCTAGCTGACATCAGAATTGTGTGCTTTTCAGGGATGAGACAGGCTTGATTAAAAGTATACTTTCCATGTGGAGGTGGTTCCAGCCTTAATTAAAGCCTTGTCTATGTGTGCGTGTGTGTGTCTGAGTGTGTGTGACTCAGCAGTTTGCAGTATTAGCCTCTAAGCTCTGCTTTGACACTATGAGCCTCAAACTCTATCCAACATGTGCATTAACACATATCCTGTCTGCCACAAAAAATGTGTGTGAGAGAGTGCGTGTGTGTCTATGTGTGTGTGCGTATGCGTGCGTGCATGTCTACATCAGATACCTCTCCATCTCTTGCTCTGATCTCCTTGTGAGCAAAGATGCTTTGGCTTAGACTTGATTTGAGTTGCCAGCCATTCAGGCTGAAACCAGATGCAGTAGAATAACAGTATCTGGCTGCGTTTGCACTCCATAAGTCAGTAAGTGCAACATCCAGCCAAAACCTATACATACATGCTACACATGCTACACATGCTAGGGAAATGCTTGCCCCCATAATTTCTCTCCATCTTGGCAAATGCTTGTGATTAGAGCTTGGTGTATTCATTAGGAGTGCAAGCAAATACCCCATGTTCTGGCTGCACATCACTTCAGCGCAGTAATGAATCGTAGGCATTAAATGTTTGAAAGTGAAAGTCTTGTGAATGTGAATTTGCGGTGAAATGTGAATTTACAGTGAAATTAATACTATTCTTAATTTTCAGGAGGGATCAAAAAGACAAGGACTCCTGGACCCCACCAATCTAGTCTACAAAACATTTGTATAGGCCTATTGTTGTTTTTTCCCATTAATGATAACTAGATATGGTTTTATTGGTCAAAGTCTGGTAACAGTAATACATGATGAATCCATTGATCATTAATGATCCAATGCCTTTTGGTTAATGTGTTGACCTTGGTTTAAAGAGGGAGTCACTCTGAGACAGCCTCTTTTACAGAAGAGCCCTGTGTAAAGAGATAATTGAAATAAACAATATAAAATATTACATGCTTATGTTAGATGGGCAAGGGAGTCAAGCAAGTAACAGTGGAACAAAGGGTCAAATGTCAATGGCAACCTTGAAGATGTGATATATTTGTTTTACCCAGTTGGGTTTTCCCATAAGGGGGTTAGGCCTATATTATATACAATACGCATATACTGTACAGTATATACTTTATATATATAGTATAGTATAGTATAGTATAGTATAGTATATTACTAGTATATACCGTACAATTTGCATTTGACCAAATTCCATACTTTTCCAGACTCAAATTTCCAGACTTCACGGTATGTTTTACAAATCAGTTAACACCAAATTATATACACACAACTAAAAGATATTCTTTATATTTTTCTTTAATCTATCCATCCATCCATCCATCCATCCATCCATCCATCCATCTATCTTCATACGCTTATCCGGGGTCGGGTCGCAGGGGTAGCAGCTCCAGCAGGGGAACCTGCTTCCCTTTCCCGAGCCACATTAGCAAGGCCTGACTGGGGGATCCCGAGACGTTCCCAGGCCAATGTGGAGATATAATCTCTCCACCTCGTCCTGGGTCTTCCCTGAGGCCTCCTCCCAGCTGGATGTGCTTGGAACACCTCCCTAGGGAGGCGCCGAGGGGGCATCCTTACAAGATGCCCGTACCACCTCAACTAGCTCCTTTCGACACAAATGAGCAGCGGCTCTACTGGGAGTTCATCACGGATAGCCGAGCTTCTTACCCTATCTCTAAGGGAGATGCCAGCCACCCTTCTGAGAAAAACATATTTCGGCCTCTTGTACCCATGATCTAGTTCTTTCGGACATGGCCCACCCTTCACGACCATAGGTGAGGGTAGGAACGAAAATTGCCCGGAAGATCGAGAGCTTTGCCTTCCAGCTCAGCTCTCTTTTTCGTCACAATGAAGAACATTTTCTTTTACTGTAAACTAATTTGGTCACATATTTTGTAAAGTTAACGGTTTTCCAAATCCACGGTTCAGTCTTATCAATCCAACATGTTGATCCATGGTTCTTTTCATATAGGTTTCTTAGGACATTTTTTATCATGGCCTTTATTATAGTCCTCCTTTTCTCCTTTTTTCATAGGAAAGTATATGCTGTCAATTTTGACCCATAACACAACAGATGTAATAATTGCTAAATGTTTACACATAAAGTAAAACCATGTCATTTTTGGAACTCTCATGGTATAACAACATATTTTCCTGTTCTGTTCATCATAAGCAATAACATAGAACAACTGTGCCTATTTTGAATGAAAAACTATATAGCCTACATATAAAAAGTCAGAATTTCATACATAAAAGATCATATTAAGTATACACGTGTTATGGTGTAAATAACTTATTCAGAAGAATACATTTTAATTGATGAAAATTAACCTAGTATTTTTTTTTCTTTGCAGTGAATTCAAACATGGGTCAAATATGACCTGCTAACACGAGTGTAAACCCTATTCAAACACAATAGTATGAATAGTCTAATGTGTCCGTATCATAAAGATACATTATATAATATAAAATATCAGATTTTTCTCATTCATTATCCATGCTTAGAAGTAGCCTAACCTTTTAAAATGTGCCACCTAATCATGTGATAAAATTATACATTTTATTTAATGTATTAACCATTGGACTTTAATAGTTCTTATGCTATTACACAGTGATACACATTTTGGATGTGCTGCCTGTGATAAAATTCATATTTTAGAAACCAGAATCAATAGTTTGGAAACCCAATTATTTTTTAATTCTCTCGTCGTTTTTCCATATTATCCTTGAAATTACTCAAAGCAAATTCCATACTTTTCTATACGGCATAGAAACCCTGACCCTGCATGAAGTGACAAGTAAGGCAGAGAGGAACTCATCACCTTACATTGTTGTCAAACATTGTACAGCAGGCTATGTGGGGCAGCAGAGTCAATAACTGCAGAACATTTGTCTCCGCATTCCACTCCGTACATTCCACAGGCTGCTGTTTTATTAGGCACCGTTTCAGATACGCCGCATTGCCAGTAGATGGTGCTGTCTTCAAGAATCAAAATCTCATAGAAAACAACTAACTAACGTGGAAGAAACCTGATAATGTCGCAGAAAACAGCCAGCAATGTTTTTTTTTCAATTAGATCAACATAATAGTTATTAAGTATTTCATTAAGAAATAACTAGAAAAATAGGCTAATCTGACATGAGACAGTATCTAAACAACAGTACATTTAGAGTTGATCTACCTGATGAATATGCTAATGTGAATAATATAACAACACTGAAAAACCTTTAAGAAACACGTTTTTACTAGCATATGTAACAGTGGTGAATAAGCAAATGACCTTTGACTTTGATGACCTGTTATAAACAATAATACAAATTGCAAAAAAAGTTGCCAAAATAACATGCATTATAACATGCAATATCATATTATATTATTATTATTATTTATAAATTATATACAATTAAAAAAAGGGCCTGGGAATATTGGATACTTAGTACTAAAATACATGGATGCACAGAAGTGAATCTGGACATACATTAGACTAATAAACCACCAGAAAGATGTTTTACTGGTTCTTGTTTTGTAGATGTCATCACATGAAAGAGGTCTACTTTGGCGGCTGGCATGGGGAATATAAAACTAAACAACGTTTGAAATGTGACGGACACAAAGCGAGTAAAACGTGTCTTTTGAGGGTCATCTACAGCTTGGTAAGCTCCATCTTGGGCCCTCAGCTGCGGCTGTGCCTCTGCAGGGCAGCAAGGAGGTCCTGCACAGGTTCAGTGTCTGCCGGCTCCAGGAGGGCATGCTGCAGGCAGAAGTGAGTCAGGTGGTGGAAGAGCGTGTTGAGGTGGGGGTGCAGACCCAGGGCCAGTGCTTCCCTGTAATGGCACCAGTAGATGTGCGCCAGAGCCCTGAATAGCAGCAGAAACACCTTCTGGACTAGGAAGACAAAGCCAGCAGGGAATACTACACCTGGGAACGATGACGGGACAAGAGTGGTTACTGTGGTTACCAAGTCCATATGTAACATCTATAAAATACTCAATATGGTACAATGATTGTGTATGTTTACTTATATGATTAATGCCCCTTAGATACATATGTATGTACTTTTATCTATTTAGCATAAGCTAGTGTACTTGAGTCATATACTAAACATATCATATACTAAGTCATACACTAAACATATCATATACTGTCATATACTAAACATATGTTAGTACGACATAGGTGGTACGTATGTAATGCATGAATGTCACATTATGTGCTTTAGAATTGGCATATGTATTTACTAAATAGGTATATATATATATATATATATATATATATATAGCAGCAAACATACTACAGTAAATATGGATTATGAATGTGAGACATAATATAATACATATAATAATAATGTATGTAAACACACACAAATATAGTATTAGCATATACCTTGTACAAATAAAGTATGCATACTCGACACAACACAACAGGCACATGTCATTTACCTGCTTTGGTGGGGAACACATTCTCATCAGTTAGCAGGTCCTGAATGTAGCACATTGCATAGTCAAAGTATAGCGGCGCTGAGCATTTCAGCTTCTTGCCCTGGTCGTCAGTCCAAACGTACACCCTGGGCACCAAGACACATGTCAAGCATGTGATCACCACAGCGCGTGCATGTACATACACACACACAGACACACACACACACACAGTATAATGTACAAAATGTACAAGTAACAGATTCGATTGTAAGCAAATGTGATTGTGACAATATGCAGGTGTGTGTGTGTGTGTGCAACTTACTGGTCGCCTGGTCCACAGGCAGTAGGGCAGGTATTTGGAGTACAAAACTCTGAGAAGGCACTTGAGAACAGGTTGATGTGCTTGAAAAACGCTATTGCTGGAGAGATGAACAAGACTAAATCTATAGTATTGCACCATGCTATTGCTGGAGAGATGAACAAGACTAAATCTATAGTATTGCACCATGCTATTGCTGGAGAGATGAACAAGACTGAATCTATAGTATTGCACCATGCCAGCATTGAATAAATAACATTAGAAACTCAACATGGCTACTATAACCCATTCAACTCCTACTTGTCTACCTATAGTATTATACACTTAACTGAGTGTGCATGCTTTATGTACATTATAAATCTTCATGCAGAGGTTATGGGGCTAAATTGTGTTTATTCAATTGCTGTTGCAAAATTGTAGCCTATTGAAAATCAATGTGTATTATGTGACTAAGATTTTATGAACACTTTCAAAGTGACATAACAATGACTATTAGGTAACAAGTATTGTGCAGATGAGGGGTTAGGCTTCTTGCTCAAGGATGCTTAGAATAAGGCTGGGGTTGTCGAGGGATCAAACCCAGGAACTTTAAAATGGGAGGCAAAGGCCATATAAGCTTTACACCCCAATAGAGCCTACATTTAACCTTTTATGTCTGTTAGTGTAACTAACTTCAATGTGTTTCGCTTACAATTTACTTCATTTCTGTGGTGCTTTTCAGGTTGTAACTCTTAGATTACGTAGTACTCCAAAAATATAAAAGTATTGCTGTTATGGTCAGCTGAGACCTACACCATAAATAAAATAACTATTACATTTGAACTGACAAGTACAGTAGCACAGTAGTACAGTAGTTATGGCAATGAGGTTGAATGCATTTATCAGATAAGCTAGTCATGTATATTTACAGTGTAAATGTTTAATGAAGTTATTTTGGTAACAGGTTTAACCTAAACACCTTTCAACAGAGAACAGTGCCGTGTTTGCTTACAGTTGCTGGCCAGCCACTCTGATTGGTCGAGGCCGGGCGGCAGGGCTGCGAGAGCGGAAACGTCAGCGTGTGTGACCCGCCGAGATGCATACTGCTCCTGGAGGTAGGAACGCTCCTCCAGATTATTGTTGTTAATTCCCCTTGATTTGATTTAATGAACCCGGAGAGCAGGAAGTAGGGAGGAGATAGAAATAGAGAGAGAGAGAGAAAGAGAGAGAGAGAATCCATATGTCACTGGATCAATTATATAATGCAGTCACTGCAGATGTGAACACATACAATGCTCAGAGCATTAAGGCAATAAAGCCAATCAATTCTGAGCCAGTGTAATTACTCGCATTACTGCAGTGGTAGACTATGTGCACTGTACTGTACTGCTGATAAAGCCAGAGGTACAGCTTTTAATGGGACAGAGACTAACTCATGGTGACTTGGGCGCATTTAATAATAGCATTAGGTTTGTTCGTTGTGACTTGGGAGGTGCAGGGAAGGAAAATTGATTTGAATTTATACAAAACAGGAAGGCCACTCCTGTACGCAGCAGGGTAGAGCTAACCGCCTGACAGCAACGCTGTGTTCAAACTATGGACAGAGGAGAAGTTTTTGAGATTTAGTGAAAGTCAGCAGTGGCCATGATTATGATAGTTTGCACTGCATGAACTTGCCTCCTGTGATAACACACACACACAAAGACTGTGCCCTCTGTGGAGTTTCAGTCCCCTGGGTGGATATGTGTGTGGGTGCGCGTTGGTAGGGTGAAAAGAGGCTCTATCAACTCAACAGCCTGGCCTTTGTTCACCACAGAGGTAGACACAGGTGGAGTCGTGGCGACAATAAAAAGAGACAGAAAGTGAACGCTATATTAGTTCCTAGAGAGGATTGTAATAGCAGAAGCTACAGCGCTTACAAACACGATGTTCCCTTGTGTCTGCAGGGACATTATCTAGAGATAATGGTAAGCTATCCAGGTTAATTTAACCCCTCTCTCTCCTGCGCAGTGAGTTTACTGCTCCATGTAATGCAGTGTTTGCATGTAAACACTCTGTGAACCTGCTCTCTCACTTTTGGCCATGTTTACATTAGCTTCTTCTGTGTGGGCTGGAAAAACACTGAAGTTGGTGTCGCCAGATGTCGCAGAAACACACACACACACTTTGTCTGCCCTCGATGAAGCTCAAACTACATTTGAACACATGTTCCCACTATTAAAGAATTCACCACCACTGATGTTATCAGACAAATATGTGACACACACACACATCTTATCTGCCCAACATTCCTCAGTGAACCGTATGCGGCCAAATGGTCTTTTACTAATAGTAAATAGTCTATAGTTTATTCACTGTGTTTGACGTATAGCAGCAGCTCTCACTATGTAAAGCAAGAAAGGGTTTTAACCCTATCCCGGCTCCTGAAATCAAGGCTGCTCTGGTGGCAGAAGTTAATATAGTGTGAACATAGCAAATGGAAACACAAGGCTATATGATACTACAACCTATTGTATATGGTATGGTAGGAGATAGGGGTGAATGTGCTGTACAGAAACGCACTACGAGAAGCATGTAGTACAAACAACACAACGTAAACAAACAGTGGGAACAGAACTACTCACAGTTTTTCACTGCTGATGCCAGACGGCTGAAGAGTTGCGGTGTCTGTCTCCGTAGCTGAGGGGTAACTATGGCAACCCCCCATGGCACAGAGCTAAGAGAAGAGCTGTGGGTAACGCCAGCCCCCCTTTGCCATACCAAATACACCCAAACATTCGCATTCACAGCTCTATCTGCTCTACCGGTGCTGGCCAACGAAACAGCTCTCAGCTGCTCGGTTCGTCTTACCGAGGTTTCCCAAAAATGCGCCGCTACTCCGAGAGCCCAAAGTATTCCAAGAAGTGGGATCTGAGAACGGCTGAAGCGGACAAGCAAGCTCTGCGTTAGGACTCTCTCTCCCTCTCCCTCTCTCTCTCCCTCCCTCCCGTGTGCCAGTCAATGTGCGTGTGTCCTCCTTTGTTTGAGCCCCACGGCCCCAGACTCCTCCCTCCCACAGTCCAGGCAGACAGGCAGGTTTCTCCACAACCCAGAACTCTTTAAATACACGCAGCTCCCGGCCCCCCCCCCGGCTTCCTCCCCTTCGCACAGTGAAACATCCACATAGACAATATTTTCACACTCAGACAGCTGACACTGACAAAGTTAAGGTCCTCTTATTCTGGTTAGGCCGAGCAGGACGAGAGCACAGGCGGGGGAAAGAAAGAGTAAGATGAAAGCAGCGATTGCCTGCATGTCAGCATGTGCAATCGTTGTAAAAAAAAAAAAAAAAAAAAAATTCTGAGGGGCCTGTATTCCAAAACCAAAGAAAACATACACATACAGTACACAGTACACAGAATTCTACAACACACACTTTGAGTAACAATGTAAGGTGGTGTTTTAACCAGATCAATTTCCTCTCTGTTACAGTATAATAACATATCCTTCAGGCATAATTATTGCTGAGCAGGTCTGTGTTTACATTGGGGGAGGGTGCATGTGTGTGAGCGTTAACAGTAACGGTGTCTGTCTCTACTGTGTACCTCGGCAACATAATCCTCTGCTTCTCCTGCCTCTAAGGTCAACATATTAAAGCATCTTCTGGGCATGTCTCCTGTTGTATATTTTACATGCCTCATATCTGCAACACAAAAGACACCCAGGACTCATTCTATATAGTTGGACCATATTTATTATGTTCATATGTGAATGTACAAGCTAAATATGACAACAGGTAACACGTTACTCCCTATATTGAAAAATCAATTAAATAAAATAAAATCCAGCATCAGCCCATTTAAAAAAAGGGATTTTACAACACGTCTGTCTGCCACACACACAAACACGCGCATATAATGAGCTAAGATGCTCGGCAGAATTAAGCGTTGGTGTGGCCACGGTGATTAAATATTATCCACATATCCTCCGATAAGTTTGTTTGGGCACATGTTTCGATACCCAACTCTAGACAACCACGAGGTGAGGTGTGGCAAAGTACCTAACCCTGTGTTTGGCTCTAATGTTATACATTAGGCATGCCATCGCACTGTACCTTACCCACAGCTAAAGTGCACATTGGGAGTTGAGCCACACTGGATAAGCATACACACCCTCCAGAACACACAAAGGGTGACCCTGTATATAACGCAGGTATTAAAGGACCTCAAGGAAAAAATTAAAAAAACTGTCTCCTTGCTCTGGCCCTAACCTCAATCACACAGATTTTCCCAAAAACTGCATGAACTCAAGCCCAACATAAACAACCAACTCCACCTGTTCAATGCAGATTTGGGGTCAGGGGTCACGTGAAACTCCAACTCATTTGGATTTTAAGCGTCTGTCCAGTCATTCTCTGTTATGAACTAGATGATCTTAAATAGACCCTTAAGATACCTTGAACATGCTCAGCTCCTAACAATGCTTCAACAGAGTTGGCATAGGGCTCATCTAAATCAAAAGATAATATCCCCGTATCCCAATTCCTCAACCAACCAGGGAAGGGGAAAAACAGATACAGCTAGAGATGAAATGCAGTTATACAGTGGCAGGAAGACACACTTTGGCAAAAAGCAGTATCTACATTACATAATTCATGTCTTCCAATCCAAACATCCCCAGCTCTCCTAGAAGGGAATGTTGGCAACATCCTCTTCAGCTAGCACAAACTAATCGGTGGCTTAATTATTGAAAGTACATTTCAACATTGAAGCAAAAAATAATGATCTAATAATCTTAAGTAAATCGTTCCATAGGCATATGCATATAGGCATACACTCAACTCCTTCCCTGAAAAAAAGAGAGGCGAGATGAAATATCCAGTAAAGCATGGCTATCTGGCATATAGCAAATTATATGGAAGACATACTATGGAGTACACACACACCCACACACACGCACTTCAGACATGAAGTATATAACCGAGGAACAGGAACTGATGCTGGAATATAAACTAAAACACACATCATTATTATTGCCTCAATTCCAGAGTACAAGACGCACATACATTATACTGTTACAACCTGCAAAACAAACGGTCTGCCACGCTCCTTGATTTAATCCAAAAATAGATATGATGTTTATATATATTGTTTACATTTATAGTACGTTTACATGTTACCAGAAGAAGAAAAGCCACGACCTAATACAGGTTCAAAGGTCACAATATTACATTTAAACAACTTTGTGGGTGATGGATGTTTATGTGCACATTGTCCATATTAGTTTTACGGTGTGTGTGTGTGTGTGTGTGTGTGTGTGTGTGCGTGTGTGTGTCTGTGTGTGTGGGGGGGTCAGGCTTGTGGCTGCGTGTTTACATGCTATGGTGTGATAATGATCTATGGTATACATCTGCGAGTGTGCGTGCGTGTGTGTGTGCGGGCGCATGCGTGTTTGTTACACAGGTGTGCTTTCCATGTATCTACATACCTTTTCTTTGACCTGAGAATACGCTGTGTAGCTCAGACAGAGCTCAGACACACACAGGCACGAAATACCTACACTCATAAACAGCACCCACAACACTACAGGAGGAACTGACAGATGTTTACTGTAGCCTGAAAGTAAACGCACTTATAACAAAGAAAAATGTGCCCTGCTGTGTTCTAGTGTGTTGATGTGAAAGAAAGTTCAGGATTTATGTCGGGGATGAGAGACTCGCAACTGACTCAGTCACGAGTGAATAATTGTGGTTTGAGAGGTGCCATTCCAGCTATTGTACAATACCTACTCTAAAAGGATGGCAGCTAAACTGCAAGTATTTTATCATTTTGTAGCGATGTACTGTACTGTTTACCCACTGTTGTAAACAATTATGTCCTCTGCAGGAAAGAATTCCCCGAGAGTTGCAATGCTGACTTATGCAATAAACATCATGAAATTCCAAAAATGCCAAGAACAAAACAATGATTCAGTTGAAGTCTAATGCTGTGCTGTAGGGAATAGACAAGGTGGCCAGTTTATCAACTGTCACATCCCAAGTTCGACATTTAATATATTATTTTAGAAGTCTTTTTTTTGTAACAATTAGAACTTCATTGATTTTCAGGCAATGAATCTCTAAGAATTCCCCCATCTCTTCTACTGTACGCTTGTTTTGTGATGATATTAGCATGGTGCGGCAGACCTAAGCTACATGGAGCTGTCACATTCACAGCTACCCATTTGTGGACTCGTGTCTTCAGAATCATTTTTTGGGACTTCCCATTCCTAGAATCACAAACACAGAGGACTAGAGCTAACAGGGTGATTAACATGGCTGGGCTGTGTGTTGCATGGAGACAAGTATGAATAGAGGATGAGTGTGTGGCCATACTGCGGTGTTAAGCCGGTCCGTTGGCTGTGTCCATTCGCTGTGTCTCTCTGGAAAGACATAAGGGATTTTAACAGAAGCCTTTAGACTAGCGTGGCTTACATGCTAATAATATGCCACATATAATATGTGAATAATGTTATATCCATTAGTCAACTGACCTATCCCAAGCCTGCCCCTTTTTGCATGTCCTCCAATAACAGTTTTTATCTGATGGAACCTCTCATTAACAGTCTTGTAATAGCTTTCTATGTGGTTTTCTCCTACCTAGTTACAGTAACTAGGTAGAACAAGTGAAATGGGTGGGGCTTTGGATAGGTAAATTCATGCCATTCTTACGAGATAATGTGATGTGGACTACATGTTAGTAGCTGAATCTTGAGTTTCATTTGTATATCAATGATAGCGGCTCATGCAGTATATTAATGTAATGCCTACTATATACGGTTTTCAACTGTGACACAAAGTGCATGCTCTACAGGAGAAGTATCACGCTCGTAGACGAAAACACCTACTGTGTAACTGGAGTCGTTCTGTCAACTTGACTCTGTGGACTTGCGCTGGGAGATTCACTCTTCTCGGACACTTTCTCATTGTCTTTTCCTTTGACGGAGAGTCCTTCTATTGGCAACTTGTCTGCCACACTTTAATAATGAAACAGGGTACAACAAACAAAGTTGATCATATCAGATAAAAATAGTCCTTCATATTGTTATATGCACTCAGATTCGAGTGAACCACCTGCATAAACCATGAGATATCACTATCTCATCTCAGACCAACTGTTAAAATGTTTTAAACACAAGCATGCTAGCAAATGTTATTCACCAAGTATACAACAAGCAATTCAATTAGATGTAGGATGGCTTCACCTATTTACATGCTGACCTATATACACACATATATTAAGGCAAAATTATGTATTAGTTTTTTTTTTAACCCTCGCGCTGTCCTAGCGGGCAGCAACCACAACACGAACATATGACATTCCGCGGTTTGCTCCCCCTGCTGCTAGTCTGCTGAAATGCCTTAGGACAGTGGGAGGGTTAAACATAAATAACAAGACAAAGTATGTACCTAATGGAGCTCGCTTTCTCAGTTTTGGCCTCCTGGCTAGCACTCGTGGGTGCAGTCTCCGCGGTCAGGGCCTCCAAGGACGAAGACTCTGTCTTATCTTCCTCTTCGTCACTGTCTGAGCTACCAGAAGAAGAGCTGTCGGACGCGACTAGAGGAGCTTTCCGTGACACGCACACACTCCACACACATGCTGCAGAGTGACATGACGAACATAGGGTGACAGGGTCATTCACTATCGGCATCTGTAATATCATATTCACTTGTATATACTGTGTATGATTTTACACTGTTTTTAAGATATCACGCCTTCAAGCCTTTTAACCTGGGAATGTTGAGGATGAGGTGCCTTCACTTCATGATGCATGTTAACGTAAATGTGATTTTCATTAAGAACGTAAACAAATCTAAACATAATAATATTGTCACATCCTGGCTTCAGGTTGTCAGGCTGGCATGGAATCAGGCTGATCATTACCACCTGTTCAGACATTCTCATACTGTCCAATTATCCCTCTTTCAATCACCTGGTTCTACTTTTTTCTACATTTGTGTTCACCAAACGTCGACCCTGTCACAGTTATGTTAATGAGGGTCCTTGCTGAAATATAAAAACGATATACGTATTTAATTGTGTGTAAGACAAACACTGTCCACGACTACATGCACCCAACTTACGGTTCTGGTTTGGTTTAGTTTTGTCTGAAGTGCCGAGCTCTGAGTCCACAGGAGAGCTGCACCTCGGTCCTGTTTCTGAGCTAGGAGAACAAGTGTCACAATGGTTAGAACACCTTCAGAATATGGCCATTTTTATTGTAACAAGGTGATTAGACCTTACAACAGAATTATGCCAAGTACACACAGGGATATTCCTATTTTTCTTTTTAAATCCTTGCGTGTGGATTAAAGGTCGAACTGCATAGAAAAAGCTACATATTTTAAAATAATTGTGTACGTGTGGTCTAGGCTTTAATGTCAATAATTTAGTATTGTAGAACTATTATGATGGGGGGACTGTGATGGTGTTTCTGTTAATTTATTCCATTATCATTACCATGTCTTGTGTCATGGGCTCACCAGCAGAAAGGCTGAAAGTCAGTGAACTTGGCCCATCCTTTCTCCTCTGTCTCTGTGATGACAGGCTGTGAGGCAAGACTGTCCCAGGCAGCAAAGCTCACTCCTGGTTCAGGGGCCTTAGAGTTTACCTCCCCAAAGTCAGCTATCCAGCCAGCACCAACAGCACCTATAACACAACGCCAAGACACACTATTTATTGAGACACTGGATTAAGAGCGGCCAGCCAAACACAAGCCACGCAGATAATAATAATACATTTTATTTGTAACGCACTTTACATTAGAGGAAATCCCAAAGTGCTAGATCATCAGAACATGTTAATATAAGCACATATCTGAAAGTTTCAGAATTAAATATCAGTTTCATCAAATAAGTATCCCTGACTTGGATATCACATCGTCAACTTCCTAAAATAATGTCCTGTTATTTTTTGACAATATTTTATTTTTTTTCCTTAAATCATCCAAAGATGCTGGCCACCTCTGGTAAGACAAATTGCGTACATCCTCAGTTGAACAAATTCTGCGATTCTACCCTTGGCCAATGCCATAATTTGTTTTTTTGTTTTTCTTAAAAACCTTTTAAAAATGACATAGGCCACTATTTTAGGAAGGTGACGACATTAAAGATGCAGCCTATTTCCCAATAAACCTTTTTCATTTCTAGTTATGATTGTTTTCAGTGTCTAAATATGATATTTGCAGGAAAATCATGTGGTATAAATGTGATGATGCATTTGACACATCAGACAGGATAAGCAAAGCTGAACAGAGCATTAGCTGCACTAAGTTATTTGTGCAGCTTGGTTTGAAAGTGTGACTTACTGTAGGTGTCACTAGAATGGCAGATACTACACCCATGTGCAGAATTTTATATAAAAAAATGACCAGTAATTAAATGCATGTTTAAAGACAATGTGGCTAAACTGAACAATGCTTTACATTTGAGCTAGATTAATATTCCTATGCATGTGTGGAATGTAAGATATACATATGTGCTCAGAAGTTTCCTTGTGTGGACAGTTTGTGCTTGCATGTGGTCAGTAAATTAAGTGTTCTGAACATATTGAACATACTGTAACAGATTCATGCCATGTGTTTATTGGTTTACAACAGCCATTTTGCTTACTAGCCTGGTTTATAGTGTTTACAAGTCCAAGTCCTATAGATTCAGCTATTACAGAGCTTTCGTGCAGAGCCCTCAAATGTTGCAAAAGAACAGCATTTTAAAGTGTTTTACACAACATTTTGGGAAACCCCTTCATGATGTACATTACATTTCAGAACTCTTGGGTGAGGGACATGGCCTTTAGATTTGTTTAAATCATTAATGCCACCATGACGACTATACACAATATTCTATTCAGCCCATCCTAAACCAACAATCAACAAAAATTACAACGTTTGTTCTAAATAAAAAAAAAAAAGAAGACAACTTTGTGAGTTATCGTGCACTCAGCCAGACACACGACAGGCGATCACATTACCCCTGGCCCACGGGTATATCATTCTCTGACGGGAGGAATTCTCTTTTGAACTCATGATGACTCATCTGGGTTTACTAGGCCATCCTGCTGCCTATAGCATTACGATCTTCCCAATTATAGTATTATGACATAAGTACAGTATTGTATAGTTATTTCTCACTCGGTGTAGCCTCATTTAGGCCCTTGCTTGAAAAAGGATCCAAGGTCTCCTTAGGCTCCTCCCTTTCCACTAGGTTCAAGGCAGGTGTCATATCAAAGGCGTCTAAGCCTGAGCTTGCTGTGCGGTTACAGGTCTTGCAGGCCAGCTCGCTCTGAGATGGCTGCACTCCGCCAAACCTTCACACAGACAGTCATACAGTTTAGTTTACATGGCACATGCGCATTGGCAAGAATGGACTGAGTCCCGGTTAAGCTTCACCTGTTGCGGGACTTTGTCTGCGTTGCATAGCTGATCTCTTTTTCCTCCCAGATGTCCTCTTCGTCGTCATCAAAGGGCTGGATCTTATCCTCGGTACAAGCCTCAAACACAGCTGTGTTAGCCTGCACACACCAGGTACAATACTTACTGTACAACACGTGACCATACCCTTCACCTTGCATAACATTGGATAAAATCTCTACAAGATGGCTTCCGGTGACTGGATGATGATACAAGGAATGATATGTATCTATATACTAAATATATATGTACAGTATGTGTGTATAATATATACTTTTTATAAAAAAAAAACATTTAGTTTGACTCACACTATCCTGGCCTGCATCAATATTTATCTTGATCTCTGCAATCCGGTCAAAGGTCGCACTGCAATGACAGTAGCTGCATCAATACACAGGCAGCACACCACGCTGAGAGAACACTGTGGTAACTAACAATATGTGGTAGTTACCTGATGCTGTCGTCGTGTTCACTAAACTCCTCATCGTTGAAGCCAAACTGATCCACAAAGTTTGCCGTCATCTGTTGGATCTGGTAGTCTGAGAAGGCCTACAACAAACCACATCTCACATTTAAATACTGTTACTGTAGAAACCATATTTAACAGTGTTGAAACTGTTGCGGTTACTGTGGAAACAGTATTTAACAACAATAAATAGTGCGCCCAGAGAGACTGGAGAGAACAGAGAGGTTTCAACGGACGGCACTTCCGTGTAATATGCTCACATACAGGAGTATGTGAGCATATTACATTAACTCCTAGGTACCTATGATCAATCTGACCCAACAAATAAAAAAAATAAAAACTATATTTTTGCAGCAAAATGATAAATGGATAAATGAGCTTTGCTTCAGGCCATGTTCGGTAGGCTTAGCTGTCCGGATGCTGTGTACGTCAGCCTCCACAGCAAAATGGTGTACCTGTTGCAGCGTTAGCTCTTTGGGGAAGGGGCTTTCCATGTCATCCTCAGAGGAATGGCGCAGATTTCGAGTCCCAACCTAGAACAACAAATACATTTCAGTTAATCAACCATGCCTGATCTACCATTACATACAAAATCAACCAATGTGCACAGTATGTGTTCACACCAAATCTATGGTGTTTTTCCTGTTGGTCTCAGCGAGTGTCTGGTCCACAAACGTCTCCCAGCGCCCTCTGCAGTCCTGGGGCAGCTCTGCGTCAAAATGTTCACATGCAGGACAATGTTATCAAGGCGAAGCATATAGTAGAGCGACGCATGCACAGGCGTAAAACACATTACGCACAAACCTGCGATGAGGCTGCTGATCTGGGTGTGGACCGGGCCCTTTTCTAGGTTGTGGACCACTGTGTTGGCGATCCTGGTCAGGTGACCCATGTACCCTCTTCTCATGCCACCCCCTGCCCTGAAAACAGCAATGACAGGTCAACAAACACACCCAACACATGTTTGAGTCACAGTTTCAAATTAGGGATGTGCATTTTAATAACTAGTATTACATTCAAATAAAATAAAAAGAATGACCCAATATAACATTTGGCAGTTTATTTACAAACATTGCTGATATCATTGAAACAAATAAACTTTAAAACATGTTTTCAATGGGATTGCATAGCCAGTAAAAGAAATAACATGCAAAACACTTTCATATGAAGCTTATAATTCAACATCTAACATAACCCTGAATGGAAATGCTACTTGATTGACCATGCATTTTTGTTGACAGAGACCTGAAGCTAGCATAATGGCTTCAGCTCAATACCACCACCACCACCTGCTGTTGGAAGCCATTAGCTATAATAAATTCTAACGACTAGCATTTATGCTGTTAACTGGCAAAAGCATGCACGCGTAGTTGGTAATGGCTGCTTACTGTAGCTTGTCATTCTCTTCCCAGGCATCAAGAATCCTCTGGACAAGTCGGCAATGTTGAAACAACTGGAAGAGAAAGAAACAGATGTGTGTGTATGTTAGGGGTGCTCATTTCTCATGAAAATTGCAATATCGATATTAATTTGGATATTTTTAAATATAAGTAAAAACACAAAGGTTATGGGAAAATGCATTACAATATATTCATAAGTCATAACATATCAAAACAACACATTTTCAAAGTCATATAGGACTCGTACAACAACAGTAATTCCAAGCTACCGAGGAGGCATTCTTTTTGGTCACTAATGTTTCCTCTATGATCTCCATTATGTCACACTAAAGCCATCTCTCCACAAAAAAAACGAATATTGCACTTCCTGCAAAATGTTCAATATGATATTACGCAAAGTGATATTGTGATAACGATACTCGGTCGATATATTGTGCACCTCTAGTGTGTACACACACACACACACGCACACACACACACACGCACACACACACGCACACACACACACACGCACCCTTTAGTTGCAATATACCATTGATAAGCACCGGGTTATATTACCAACACGAACACAAGGTCTGAGACACCTACGTGAGCCACCATTGTGGTGTGTGCAGAGTTTTCAGGGGTTTCGGAGGCAGTCTGGACCTCTGGCAAGGCGTGCTCTTGTGACACGTCTTCACCGAGCACGGCCTTCTCCTGGGTTTCCAGGCCTGGCTGAAGCCTCATTTCATGGGCACAGGGCCTAAGGATGGCAGCAACACACAGCTCCACTTGGAGATGCAGGAAGTTATTCCAGATGTATTTAAAGAATAAGTCCTACAACACAAGTGTTTTAGTGAGCAATCACTATCCCAACATTCAGTTTTGACCGCTATGTCCACAGTGTGTGTGTGTTTGTGTGTGTGTCTCACCAGAAGCAGATTCATGGTGTTGAGATGACAGAGCTCTTGCGCGATAATGGCGTGACTAGCAGAGCTTGTGTACAACAGGGAGGCAACCAGTCTGGCTATATAAAGACGGGTGTTACCCAATGGCTCCTGCAGCACACCCAGTGAAGTCAACATGGGACTACGCTACATACAAACACACACATACATGTCACAGGTCAGAGGTAGTAATCGTGGGGCATACTGTAGGAATATTACATATAATGAAAATCTACAGTAAAGACAGACAGTAGCCTGCATGCCATAGAACAGTGTGTACATTACCACTGTGTATTTTATATACAGCATATGTATGCCTACATTACATTGTTAAATTATGACTTTCTAGTCAGTTCTTACCTTTGGGGGCTCCATCAGTAGCTGATGGAAGTGTATGAGCTGCGGTTGGATGGCCAATAGGATACTGCTGTTGACTGTGTAGCTTCTCTCAAACCCATGAGCATCCATCACACCATCAACACTATACACACCACAAAGAAACATTCAAATGTATTCCTCCAGGGCTCCATACTAAGAGACCACATGTGAGTCACAGTTTACGACCCGCTGGAATCTGGAAAACCTTCACTCTAAACTACAGGTCTACAGGAGGGAGACAGTTACTTTCACAATTAATGTATATTTACATAATAACCAATTGTATGCTTGGGTTTTATAGTAATATTGTACTGTGGGTACCAGTTGCTAAAAATAACAGTAATATTTGTTCTACTCTCTAAACTGTTTCTCCATGTTGTTATCATGACATAATTTATTACCTAGCCAGCACCCCAGAATGGAATTTTCTTTGTGTCTCCAGCTAAAACTCTAAACTAAAGCTTTACAGGTTTTAAATTTGGATAACTGTATTCTAAACTTGCAAACACGTTGGAATAGTAACTTTAGCTACAGCTAAATGTTATAGGGCATAAGTATGCATGTATACACCTATTAAATATATATTTCACACATCTAAGTATGGTATAGACACCTACACTGTTTCATATGCCATGTCTGATATCAAACTGATGCATCTTTAATTGTGATTGTTGTTATGACGTTTTCT
>JAODUH010031244.1:0-14619 GCA_027564835.1 Typhlichthys subterraneus
ACATATGCACGTTTAGATGCTTGGTGTTAGAATTGTGTTTTGTTTAGGTAAAAATGGAATGTATTACTTTTTAGTTGTTTCTATTAGGTAGTGTTTATTGTACAATTAATGAAACTAAAGAAAACATTGTTTTGCTTGGGGAACAAGAACATTGTTTTAAATCACACTATACAATGTGTGACACATTGAATTAGTTAGTAAAAATGCATTATTCTGTATTTCTAGTACTGATTAATGTAAATATTTAATGCAGAGAGCTGGTATTGCCCTGCTTCAGGCATGGCAAGTTTAACATAGTTTAAACAAAGTTGGGGCCGGGTATACCTTAAATAATACATGCCACTACTAATGCCAATTCTAATTGTAATGCTTAGCTAGTTTTCTGAGTGAATTATAAAACTGCAGTCAGAGATAATTTCTTCCCATAAGCCAGGTTTTTGCCTCTTTCTGCTATGAATAATGTTGATGGCAATGCATTTTTAGATTGCATTGCTGCACAAAAGCTACATCAAAGGCTTGATGATATATTATTGCATGCACTGACCTTCACCTTAATTGACCTATCCCAAGCCCCGCCCATTTTCACCTGTCCTCCAATAACAGTTGAGCATTTTTTTGAATCTGACAGAAACTCTGCCAACTGGCTGTTTTTCTGCTATAGAGCGTAACAGTGCGGTTCTGGAAGTACATTTCCCATTCATTTTCTCCCTTGACTTTTCGTAAAATCCTCATATAAAATGTTCTAAGGTTGGAACCAAGCCCTACAGCTATGAGGTTGTGAATCAATGGTATATGCTCAGGTAGAAGCCGAAAGTTCGTATGATATCAACCTTGTTTTAAGCTTAACATGATTTATTCGCGATATCACGGATAACTACTACAGTACCCACAATCCTAAAGTGTGAAAGCGACGTCTCTGATTGGTGGAACTGCTATCCTCGAGATACAATCCTAATCTCGTGGGCTTGCTTTAGCGCTTCGGAGCTTTTCGGAACTCGGAGAAGATCGGTGCTCTTTGTTACCATGGAAATGTTTCAAACCCTGCAAACTCATATCGGCTAGTGAGTATTGCTAGCACTGAAAAGTACGATTGTTTATGTTAGATGTATAAATAATATGAAAACTATTGTATTCTACTATTATAATGGTATAATATACACAATATGATAACTAATTAAGAAGAACCAAGGAAGAATATGCATTTTCTGGGATTCGCATTGGTTATGGGATGTGCAGTTCCTTCACTATTACAATATGTTATGTACACAGTCTTGTACCTTTGCCTTTTTTCAGTTTTTCTTAAATGTTTTTTGCTCCAAATCAATTTGTTTATGGTCACGATCACTCTCGTAGCTGGATGGCTTGATTCCAGGAAACCATTTTAAAACTATTTTAATAAGGATGTTACGAAAAGTCAATGGAGAAAATGAATGGGAATTTTTCTTCCGGCACCAGAGCCCCAAAAAAAGTGGGCGGTCACTGTTACGCTCTATTGTCTACTTATGCCTGCAACCTAGTTACAGTAACTATGTTGGACCTTCACCTTAACTATAATACATATTAACATTTTAGGTGATCTTAACAGGCTATACTGAAGTTAATAGCAATAATAACCATGGCATACTACATGACTCCAATTGCTATATATCACAATATCCAGATTGCTATGAATCGTCTGAATGACGTAAATTATCTTAATCTTTTTCCCGAAAAAAAGCCTCATTCATTTCTATTTTTTACTGACTGAGATAATAATTCAATAATGATTTAAAATGATTCCTATTCATGGAAGCCTTTTGCTATTCAGAGAGATTTAATAATTAGGTATCTGCATTGCAACATTCCCGGCAAACCAGAGTGTGTGCACGTGCGTGCGTGTGCGCGTGTGTGCGTGCATGTGCGCGCATCCTTTGAATTCCAAAGCCTGCAATAAGCCACACAGAACACAGATCAGCCAGGCTCAGTGTTTAGACTGCACACTCTTTTCTCAGCTTGTTAGTATGAGTTCACACACACAATCACACGTTTTCTCACCGAGTCTCGGTCTCTCTCTGGGAGCTGGGCGAGCAGATAAGCAGGAGAGGAGCTCAGTAACGTGGCTGACAATGGCGGGCCTTGTCTCGCGGCTGACATACGCGCTGACGGGCTCTGGTGTTAACACAACGTCACACAAACAAGCAGACTCAGGCTCTGTTACTGTGTGTAAACTCTGCGCAGGCCTGTTTTCAATCCCCACTCAAACTGTCAAGAGTTAGCACTTGCTGGAGCTAGCGTGTAAGCATGCTAGTGGCAGTGCAATGTGCAATTGCTAAGGCATATTGGCTATGGTATTATGGATTTGAGTGCTGTATGACAAACGCGTATGTTGTTGTCTTGTGAATACACATCAATATAAGCCATTAAAACAGACACACATATACAGTATACTGTAAGTGATACTGTACCATATACCATATATATAGATACTGTATGAAACCATAACCTATGACACCAATGATACCAAACCAACAATACCAAAAACTGACCTGCATACTATCACACATTTAGACACTCACCATATTCTGCTGTTACTGAATACATACACAGTCACAACGTGCGCACATACGCGCAAACCCTGATCCCAGTGTATTTTACTAGAAGACTGTTGTGTTTAATGGACCCATCACTCCTTTTATCAAGTCATTGCTGATGGAAGCATATTTCACTGTATCCTGCTTCTCCTCGGAGACACGCATGCACGCACACACACACACACTTGCACACTCAGAGATGTACAGTATACTGTACACACACGCAGACATGCACAGCTATGCTTATGTGAACATACACTAGTACAGTATGTATGCACTTACACATGCAACTTCTGCTAAATGCTTTATTATCATCATCTTTGCTGTGGTACTGGGTTTCAGAATAAGAGTGATGTCTGTGTGCTTTCAATTCTAAGGTTCCTTGGGTTTCTATTTTAAACCATTTTAGAGCAAAGTCGAGTGTCTGTGTGTGCAAGCCGTCCTAGTTACACTGCCCTACAAAGCCAAAGATGAAAGACTGTAATATTATAGGAAATGAGGAAACATTCCTTTAAACATATCGTAAAGTTCGAGATTGAAGAGCCAACTATCCAAAATGATAGTTGTAAATTAGAAGTTTTTGAGGCTAGTTTACCATGTATGGCTCATTTTCCTTACAGTGAACAATGTTTAATTAAACGTGTATTCAGCATTTTGGTGTCCTGTAAGAACGGATGCTAAACATTTTAATTGACCCTTTTAATTGACCCGTCTTCGTATTATACACGATAATCGTCTCGACAAGGCTGTTATGAGAATAGCTTCCAACCATTACATTACTGGGTCTATAGGCCAAATGCTGATGTTTTAGAACGAATAATAATAATAATGATAATAATAATAATGATAATAATAATCATTTGTAAAAAAAATTGAGTTGCACGGGTGCAGTTTTAGCCTCTTCCAGTAACCTTACCCTGTAAGCTCAACAGCACTTTTCGGAAGTGAGGAAGTCGATCTTCATTAGCTGAGCATTGTCACTCACAAGTCTGTATGTGTAATTCTGGTGTGACACTAGTGCAGTGCTTTATTTACTCATTTCAGTTTTGCCCATTTATTTTACGCAATAACCGTAGCCTAGAGTACTTATTTAACATATTTACAAGAGCTGCAAACAGCCAGTTGTGTTGTTAAGTTTTCCAACACATTTCTTAGTGAGTGTAGGTTTAATGTCCGAACTGGTCACTGAGTTATGTCAGGACTTGACGCAGTTAGCCATCGCTGTGTCCCAGACTTTATGCAAGAGTAACCTAACACTAACTTTAGGCACTTTTTAATTATTTTTGCCTCTGCCCTGAGAGAGCGAGCAGAATGGCAAATTAAATGTGCGGGGGGGGGGGAGTATGCAGCGATTCACAGACCCCCTTAACTCTTATTGTTCATCCTGTTTATTGTCACCCCGTCTTGCTGGCTCCAGCTGGAGAGGCCTTTTGCTCTCCCCCCATCTTCTAATCGTCTGTCTCGTATCGGCCTTCCCGGTCTGTTTTGTCCTCATAATCTCCCTCCATCGCCTGTGAGAGACATGACCCTGCTGGTGGAAGGTGTGTAGATGCAGCGATAAGGCGCTGTATTCGCCTCACGCAGACAATTCAGTGCTGGTATCTCTTTATTCTGACCTTTTTCTTTCTGCATTACCCTGAGAGTTTAGAATGGGTTGCTGGAATGATGTGTGCGGGTATAAGTGTGCAATCTCCACAGCAAATATGTCAGGGGGACAGTAAGCCCGAATAAAGAAATGCCACTGAATTAATTTGCACCTCTTAATGCCTGCAGGATGAGAAATAGAGAGACTGCCTAAATATCGGACATCGCAGATTTTCATAATGACTTATGAAAATCCATTATCATCTGTGTCCTGATAAGACCTTATCTTCAATGTTATAATGGAATATATGCTTATGAACCTCCGGGCATTGCCCTGCAACACACTTTCCTAATCTAAAATAGAGCCAGAAAATGTAACTATGTAACACATTCAGTCAAATAAAATAATATATATAAATAATTTTCTTTCTCTCTTGACAGAACAATCAAAATCGAGGTGTATGATTGGGACAGAGATGGGAGGTAATTCAACTTTTTTATATTAATATTGCATATATTAGAGGCTCAAAAAGTTTGTTTATAACAGTTTTGATTAGATGCTGCAAGCTTTAAGTGGGGTTATGAAATAATTAATAGTTTTCCATTTACACAGTAGACAGTTGTGTGTTTGTGTATACATAAATTGTATTCTGCCACTTTGGTTAACTGAATTTAAACTAAAGTGAACTTAAGTACATTAGAACACATCGAAAGAGACCTAGAGTGAGTACAGTTATGTACTCACAACAATCAAGGAAAGGGTTACAGTTAGGCATCTTACTTAAAAAGATGCTTACAGGTAGGCCAGTCACCCTATGTGACGCACATGCGAAGCACGTTCTGGCTCCGACAGGGTTTTGTCTCCACTCCAAGAAACGTCAACTTCCACTGGGTGCGTTTCAGAAGGAGCGCTGACTCGGCAACTTTGCCTCTCTGATATTGACTTTCTGTTAAGGAAAACAGTTAGATTATATATTAACTACTGCAATAAACTACTGCAATGTAGATGAACTACTGCAATAAAACGCCACACCTTGTTCTTTCTGGAGTTGTCCTTATACCAACTGTAGACCAACATCTTATAACAACTTCTTGTTGTCCATAATGTTAAATCCTTCTCACTAATGGCCTCCTGCCACCAACGTAGCGATGTGAAATATGATTGGGAGTCTGCACACATTGTTTAGTATAGTCTTTTTTTTAGTATAGTATTTTTAGCTGCGCGTCTTGGACACGGCATCTGTCAGAAACATACAAGACACCTATCTTTAGTGAAGCAGAGTAGAGAGCCACTTCTGGGACGCTTTCAAAACGCCCCGCATTGCGTCTGGTACAAGCGTCGACTAGAATGGCCGCATCGGAGCCGGAACGTGCCGCACACGCGCGACCGGTAGAATGCAGGAGTACAGCCCACAGCAACATCTAACAGAGTGGCACAAGAGCATTTATATCTGAATGTTTGTTCTGTTTAATGAGTTTGGCCTGGGTAGACATCATCATTTATTCTGCTCCCCCTGTTTCCCCCTCTCTCTGACCTTATTTTGTTCTTACATCTGCCTGTCCATCTAGTCACGACTTCATCGGAGAGTTCAGTACTAGCTACCGAGAACTGTCTAGAGGCCAGAGCCAATTCAACGTCTATGAGGTGAATGTGCATGTGTGTGTGTGAGCATACTTGAGTGACAGACATATTAATTTGCTTTGAAGACATCTTGCCGACTCACTTCACCAAGAGGCAATTTAAAATAAGTGAGTCAAACCCAGGCCTATGTTGTATCGTCATGTATTTACAGTCCAGGAATTGCATATTTGAAACAAATAATAATAGCGAGTTATACAAATTACTACATGGTGGTAGTGAATTGATTGCGCTAATAATTTGGTGGGTGGGGGGGGTCCCGGGTCCCGGTCAAGTCTTGCCATCTTTTAAATGATTCTGAGGTCATTTTTGATTTACCTAATGCATTTACGTTGTCACAGATACTCTCCCCTATGGTGTTATGTCTTATTGCAATAAAGTTTTTGCTGTAGCCCATGTGTTTATTTAGATCACCCTTAATATGTACTAAAATTACATGTGAAATATTATACAATGCCCACGCAATTTAGCACTCTTTATTAGTAAATAGTAAATTAGTAAATCCGGCCCAATACTGTAGGCACTTATGCATTTGATTTACAACATTCAGCTGACAACAACTACAATGGAGGGTTGTCAGTTTGCAAAACAATGTTTAGAAAGAAACAGCATGCCATGTCTTTTTAATACAACACAGCAGTGTGCGTGTGCGTGTGTGCGTGTGTGTGTATGGTGGTAGCGGGGCAGTGTTTGTGCTCTACACAGTCAGGTTTCAATCACAATACTGTGTCCTTGCTTGTACCCGTGCGGAGGTAACCTAAAGGGAATCGTCTCCTAAATCCAGACAGATTGAGCCTCGTTATTCGCGTGACCTCAGCATGCCTTAATTAATCAACAAAGCTTCGATGCAGCTGCTTCGTTAACATGTTTGGGATTGAAAATTAGTCAACGAGGACCTTCTGCTTGCTCTCGCATGACAAGTGTCATTTTATGTTTTAATGCACCCATTCCTCAAGACAAGGCTACAAATTAATTTATCTCCATGGCTGATAATGTATCCATTTTTGTCATTAATTTCGTGAGAGTACTGGCGTTCCCAGGCAAAGAAGGCAGTGAAGGTTTCCAATTGCTAAGCTGTATTTGTCAAGGTTGACTGCACAGTATGAATGCAACTGTTGGCATTTGAATAGATGAGGGTTTTCACACCCTAAATTATTTAATAAATCTCAGCATACAAATTAAAGGTAAAGTCAGTAAAGTATTGCAAGCTAATTGTAAGCTAAAACACATTTTGTCAAATTCACCTAACAGCCCCTCGCATTTCGCTAACTTACCGTTTTCTATGTGTTACATTTACATTTACATTTACGGCATTTGGCAGACGCTTTTATCCAAAGTGACTTACATGTAGTACATTTGTCAGTAGTTGTACAGGTCGTACACCAGCAATTATAAACAAGCAATATTTTAAATAGAACAAATGCAGAATAATGTCATTATACCTATTACCACATAGTCAAACAAAGTGCAATAGATAATGGCCTAGCTAATAAAGTGCAATATATATACTGTATGTATATATATATATACTGTATATATATATATATATATATATATATGTATATATATATATTTTTTTTTTATTTAATAGTGAGATAAGAGCATGAGAAGTGAGTGCAGGACATATATAGAGAGAATATATACTATATAACTATGTCCATCATGCATAATGTGTGTTGAGAGAATTTGAAATCTAAAAATTAAAAAAAATATATATAAAATATAAAAAATGTCTTTGCCATTGCAACATTGATATCGTTAGTTAATTAAATGATGGGTCTACATCACATGACTGGTCTACGTCACATGACAGGTCTATGTCACATGACAGGTCTACATCACATGACTGGTCTCTGTCACATGACTGGTCTACGTCATATGACAGGTATACATCACATGACTGGTCTATGTCACATGACAGGTCACATCAGGAACGTCGTGTTTGTGTTGAAGGAGGAGGTCCACTCACATTCGTAGCCATCTGGCAGGTCCATGCAGGTCCCGCCCTGAGGACACGGGCTGTCTAGGCACCACAGCCGGGTCTCGCACCTGCTGCCTGAGAAGTTCCTGGGACAGTCGCACCTGAAGTCGTTCCAGATGTCTTCACACTGGCCTCCGTTCAAGCAGGGCTTGGGCTGAGAACAGAGCAGAGATGGGTCAGTGTGCCCCCTAGAGGACAGAGGAACCATAACCACTACGCCATCTATACTGCCCCCTAGAGGACAGAGGAACCACTACACCATCCATACTGCCCCCTAGTGGACAGAGGAACCATAACCACTTCACTCTCTATACTGCCCCCTAGAGGCCAGAGGAACCATAACCACTTCACTCTCTATACTGCCCCCTAGAGGACAGAGGAACCATAACCACCACTCTCCTGCTACTAGAGGACAGGGAATAAGAGAGGTTCAACGTGCCCCATTACCTGGCAGGTGTTGTCGCCAAGGCAACCTTCCAACACGTTGTCGAAGACGATGGACGGGAGCCACCCCTCCCTACCCAAGTCCAGGCGTAGATCCTGCAGGCAGCCCTTGAAGGGCCCCCCCCAGCGGGCCACGTCGTCCCCTGCAGGCAGCCCCCCCACGTAGGCCGTGTCGCCCACCAGCAGCGACACGTTGGCCAGGGCACGCCAGCTTCCGCCGCTCCCCGCGGCCGCGGTGTCGCCGCCGCGGAACGCTATGTGGCCGCGCCACACCGCCAACTCCACCAGCCGGCGGTCGCCCCCAGCGACCTCCGGTACCTCCGTCAGCAGGGTGGTGTCGTGGCTGTGGGCGGCCAGGACGCCCCCCCGCAGGTACAGCGTGAGGTAGGGGGCGGCGCCGGGCCGGGTCAGCTGCAGCAGCAGGCCGGACGGCCGGCGGGAGCGCAGCAGGAAGGACAGGCTGAAAGAGTCGACGCGGCTCTCCGTCACGTTGAAGTACGCAAAGCTGCTGCTGTTCTCATGGCTGAAGGTCCATGAGGGGTACTCTGGGGGGGGGGGGGGGGGGGGTCAGGAGCAACACAGCCTCTGTCACTACGGCAACGTTAGCAGTGTGAGGTCAGCTAAAGGCCCTGGTACAGTCTGTGTCTGTCTGTCTGTCTGCCTGACTGTCTGTCTGTCTGTCTGTCTGTGCTGCCAGAACATGTGTCTGTCTGTCTGTCTGTCTGTCCGACTTTCTGTCTGTCTGTCTGTCTGTGCTGCCAGAACATGTGTCTGTCTGTCTGTCTGTCTGTCTGTCTGTCTGTACTTTACATTATAAGTGCTGTACTATGTGAAGTTAGGTTGCCTACCTCTCTCACAGCTGGGCCCGTGGTAGGGCCGGCTGCACTCACAGCTGGCCCGGAGCCACAGGTCCAGGCAGCGGCCGCGGCCGGAGCATGCGCCCGCACCGCACCACTCCTCCTTGGAGCAGCCGGGCTGCAGCGGGACGCCGCTGCCCGCCTCGCGCTGCAGGTCCTGGGGCAGCAGCAGCCGGCCGTCCACCTTCAGGTCCTCCATGCAGCCCACGAAGCGCCGCCCCTCATCGTCCGGGCCTCCACCCACGTACAGGAGGGCGTTGAGGGGCAAGGCCGAGGTGAGGGGCCAGGGGCCCCGGGCGGCCGCGGCGCCGTCAGAGACTGCGGTGCAGTTCTCGGCACCGTGGCAACCGAGCCCAATCAGCGTCAGCTCCAGACGCTCGCCTAGACTGACGGCCGCGTGCCGCCAGGCGCCGTCATCAGCCCGCGTAGCGAGGCTGGCCCGCTGGCCGCCCGCCCGCGCCCTCAGAACACCCCCCGCCAGCTCCAGCAGCAGGGGGCCGCGCTGCAGCAGCAGGCCGTCGGGCAGCGTGGTCCGGAAGCGCAGCTCCAGGAGGGCGTCAGAAGAGGCTAGGGGCGGCAGCAGCAGGCTCACGAAGCCCCCGGCCAGGGAGAAGGTGCTGGAGGTGTTGCAGCGCTGCCCCGCCCAGCCCGGCGGGCACAGGCAGACATAGTCGTGGCGCCCGGCGTCGCCCAGCCCCGGCACGCACGTCGCCCCGTGCAGGCACCCGTGACCACGGCAACCAGTCAGCAGGACACCGCAGTCTGGGCCACCCCAGGGCTCCTGGCCTGGCACCGGTGGCGGGCAGAGGCAGCAGTAGGCGCCAGGGCCATCCTGGCACGTGGAGCCATGCTGGCAGGGGGCGCTGGAGCACTCGTCCACGTCCTCCTCACAGTGTGTGCCTGGGGAGCACATCGTGATGTCACAGGTCACACAGTGACGTCACAGGTCACATCGTGATGTCACAGGTCACATGATGACGTCACAGGTCACACTGTGATGTCACAGGTCACATGATGACGTCTCACGTCACAACGTGATGTCACAGGTCACATGTGGTGCTTTTCCATACATTTGGCTGTGGCGTGACAAGCCTCATTTGCGTTTCCACTAACAGTTTAACCGCGCCAAGTCGTACCGAGCCACGCCCCCGAGATGGGCCTGCGCTGGAGGGGGGCCTGCCTCCAAGTGAGCTGATTTGACTTTTTGGGCTTGGTCATCATTTAATGAGAGAGAAAGTTGGTGTGAGTCGTGCGACGCACAATATTAAGCCTAGGTTATTTTCAGTGTTTATATTAATTAGCTACCATTTGTTTTTTGTTTTTTATGATTGATTGGGTAACGTACTCACTCAGTTTAGGGCATAGACAAACCTTTTTTTTAAGCAAATCTATTTATTAAAATATTATGCTTGTGTTTTGAACAGTTATGTACCTGTTATAATCGCTTTCAGCACTCGAATCTTTTGTATGTTCTGTAGGAATTGCTGACACGCCCACATGCTGCCAGCTCAATGCGGCGTGTACGAATATTCCCTAGACATATTACACGTCTACTAAAATAAAAATGTTAAGATCTATACATTTTCATAGTATAGGATAATTTTACCACCGTTATGAGAGAGATGGGAAAACCCAGCCCAGCACCCAGATGTTTGTCACTTTGTCTGGAAACCCAACAGAGATATTTATCCACAGTCCCCCACTCTCACATACACTGATAAGTGTTATTAACATTATTAGTGTTATCAGGTCATTTGCTGATAAGGAAATTACTGTTATCAGCTCAGAGTCTATTACAGTCATGTATTGTAAATGATAACAACAGTTATCTCTACACTGTGGCAATAGAAGCACAGTGTCCAGGAACACCACAGAACACTGGGAGACCAGGAGTCAGGCAGAGTGGCCACAACCACCTCATCTAACACCGTTCAGAGATAATCCCTGCATTAGTGTCAGCTGCCTGCAGGAACACTGCGATCTTCCACTGTACTCTATTACGCTCTACTGGTCTACTCTATTACGCTCTACTGTTCTACTCTATTACACTCTACTGTTCTAATCTATTACGCTCTACTGGTCTACTCTATTACGCTCTACTGTTTTACTCTATTACGCTCTACTGTTCTACTCTATTACGCTGTACAGCCACATACTTTAGCACACACACTGTATACGCACAACCATGTAAACATAAATAAATAAATAAATACACACTCACAACAACACAAACAGAAGGGCCAGCACTAACAACAACACACACACACTATACCTTCCAGGAGTCCACAGCAGCAGACCAGTACTAGCAAAAGGCCGCTCATTCCCCCAGACTGTAGTGGCCTCACACACGGTGGTCTCTCTCTCTCTCTCTCTCTCTCTCTCCCTCTCTCTCTCTCTCTCTCTCTCTCTCTCTCTGTCTCTCTCTCTCTTTCTCTCTGTCTCTCTCTCTCTCTCTCTCTCTCTCTCACTCTCTCTCTCTCTCTCTCTCTCTCTCTCTCTGTCTCTCTCTCTCTTTCTCTCTGTCTCTCTCTCTCTCTGTCTCTCTCTCTCTCTCTCTCTCTCTGTCTCTCTGTCTGTGTCACAACCTGTGATTGCTCGCTCTATCGTCTTATCTCTCTATTTCTGTCTAAATCTCTCTCTCTCTCTCTCTCACTCTCTCTCTCTCTCTGTCTCTCTCAGTGTCTCTCGTCCCATGTCTGTGTATCTTGACTCCTACTCCCTTGAAGTGATTACAGGAGGAGCCCCCCCCTCCTCCATCTGGCTCCTATCAGCTGCCGACAGGAGGAATGCTCCTCTCTCTGCCAGTGTATGATGGATGCCCCGGCTCAGAGGGCGCCATCTGGTGGAGCAGGGGAGCAGCAGCGGGCTAATACAGCAGGGGAGGGGTTAATACAGCAGGGGCGGGGCTAGTGTTGATGGAGGCAAGGCTAACTGTGGAGGGTCGGGGGATAGGAGAAGGGGCGGTGCTAGGGCTGGAGGGGGGGGCCTACAGCGCTGCTCTGGCCCAGTAAGCTCATTTAAATGGACTGTTTTAGCGTGGGGGGGGGGGCTGGCGGGAAGTTAACATGCCCTGCTGCTACAATATGAGGTCGTGACCAGTGAACAATACTACACACCAGTGACCACTACACACACAGTACACACTACACACTACTACACACTCAGTACACACTACAACACTACAACACACTACTACACAATACTACACAATACTATACACTACAACACACTCTAGTACACCCTACACACTACAACACACTCTGAACTAGCTAAGAACTGTGTAGGGTTAGTGAGCTAGCTATGAACTAGTCTCGCAGAGCCAGCCTTTTCTTAAGGAAAGTCTGGGACACAGCGCTGGCTAACTGCGTCAGGAAGTCGGATGTTAAACTTGCTATGAGTAAAACAAGAAGGTATAATCAGTAGAAGAAGGATTAACCCTTTATTAATAGACTCCTATTGTATGTGTGTGTGTGTAGAGATAAGCGCAGGGTAAAGCTCAGCCACCTGTGAAGCATATGTGTGTGTGTGTGTGTGTGTGTGTGTGTGTGTGCCACCCACCAGTGAAGCCCTCCAGACACACACACTGGTAGGAGTTGACCAGGTCCTGGCAGCGGCCTGCGTTTTGACAGGGAGCAGACTCACACTCGTCCACGTTGACCGAGCAGTTCTCTCCTGGGGGGGAGGGAGGGTTAGAGATTGTTATACGTGCAATATTGTTAACCCCCCCCCCCCACACACACATACACACACACACACACACACACACACATCTGGCCATCATCACATCTGTTATGCACTCTGCATGCAGTATAAACCTCCCTGTCATGTGACCTCTCTCTGTCATGTGACTCAGGTGTGTGTGCACTAAGCCAGCGTCTGTCTGCCTGTCTGCCTGCCTGTCTGTTTGTTTGAACTGTCTGTCTGTCTGTCTGTCTGCCTGCATGCCTGTCTCACCTGAGGCCAGGGCTTACCCTAAGAGGGCCCAGGTGAGAGAGCCCAGGTGAGAGGGCCAGGTGAGAGGGCCAGGTGAGAGGGCCCAGGTGAGAGGGCTTACCGCTGAACCCTGGAAGGCAGCGGCACACGAAGCCAGCCGCCTGCTCCCAGCTGAAGGGGGCGTGGCCCAGCTCAGGCAGCTTCCCATAGTGCCGGGAGTCGGAGCGCTGGAAGCACCGCCCTCCGTGCAGACAGGGGGCACCAGCGCACTCATCTACGTCCAGCTGGCAGGACTCGCCCTGGAACCCTGTGGAGAGCACATACACACATGATAAGAGTTATAATGACTTCATACATGACGTGTAACATTATTAGTCTCTACTCTAGCAGCACAATCTATCTTGTGAGGTTAGGATTCCACCAGCAACCATGGCATCCCAATGCCAATACTCTGCACACATAAATAGGAAATATGTGTTATTCCTGGAGTTAAATTGTTAGTTGCAAACATTAAAAAGTGATTCCTTTATAACACAAAGCACTTATTCATATTACATTGACTACAAAAGATCTTACATAAATATTTAGTTAGTTAATATATCCAGATAATGCTTATTTTTTGTTCAGCCAATGTGCTATAACGTGACACGCCAGATGAATTGTTGTCATAAGTCCATCTGGGGAGCCGTACATTTAAACTGTTTTTAAGGGCAGGTAAAAATATCCTTGGCAGTTGATTGGCTGAACCATTTGGTAATTTTCCAGCACACCTAAACCACGCCCACGCATAAACCACGCCCACACATAAACCACACCCATATAGCGTAAATCACGCCCACACCTAAACCACGCTTGTAGAGCTATCAACACAACGCTGATTGGAAAGTTCAGTTGCTACTTGGACGCATTCTAAATTATTTCCAGAATGATTCTCATGGCGAAATGAAACTGAAGCTCGCGAGGCCTCTGACAAGCTGCAGCATCTGTTTCTTGGCTTGTTACCTTTATGCAGGTTTGGGGAGTACAAAGTAGTTTCTATATATTTGTAGACAAAATAAAAATAATAATAATGTTTTTGTTTTTAGGATAGAAGTTTATATTTATTTATTGATTGATTGATTGACTGATTGATTGATTGATATTGATCAGATTGATTCTCTAATCTGAACCTTTAGGAAGTACTGATACCATCCACCTCCAACTGGCGTTTACCTGGGAAGCATTGGCAGGTGTACTTGTTGGTGCCCTCCACACAGGTGCCCCCGTGCTGGCAGGGGTTGGAGACACACTCAGGTATGTCCTCCTCACAGTGGTCCCCCGTGAAGCCTGTGCCGCTGCACTCACAGTGGAAGCTAGGGGGCAGCAGAGTAGTTTTTAGTTACGTTCATGTAGCACAGCTACAGTACATTATCGTACTATTTGAGGCTATCCTTCATACAGCTACAGTACATTATGGTACTGTTTGAGGCTATCCTTCATACAGCTACAGTACATTATCGTACTGTTTGAGGCTATCCTTCATACAGCTACAGTGCATTATGGTACTGTTTGAGGCTATCCTTCATACAGCTACAGTACATTATCGTACTGTTTGAGGCTATCCTTCATACA
>JAODUH010031255.1:0-22578 GCA_027564835.1 Typhlichthys subterraneus
TGTTTCCCTGTCACTCCCTGCCCTGTGTTTACCTTGTGTTTCAGGCCTGTTTCCCTGTCACTCCCTGCCCTGTGTTTTCCAGTCTCGTTAGTTCCACCTGTGTCTGTCTAATCATGTCTGATGTGAATCAGCTGTCCCTTGTTGCTGTTAGCCAATGGTCTGTCTTCCTGTCTTGTCTACTTGTGTATATAGCTCCAGAGTTTTCCCCAGTCCAGTGTCAGTTATTGTCTATGTATATGATGTTTCCTCGTGTTCCTGAGATTTGTTATTAAACGTTTTTTGTTACTTCTCAAGTCCTGCCTACGTGTTGTTATTGTATATAATGTTTCTCTCACCATCTGAAAAATAAATCAGAACCCCTTTTTCTAAAGAATTGTGTTTGTGAAGGTTTAAACTCCCACAACTCTGATCACTGTAGATATAGAGGAACTACAACTGTATTTGATCTTTCAGTAAATATATATTTCAGGAAAAGACAAACTGATCATTTGGTTTGTTATAACCATATGTGATACCTGTTTTCTACAGGTATGAATGAAAGAAATTGTGATTAATCTGACGGAATTAAGGACACCCCAAGACAATCAACTTGTATTGTGGTCAAACAATACATCTCCTCTTTACACATGCTCAGGAATGTGTTTGTCTAGGGCCATCCTTGGTCATTGTGATGGCCATGTCTACAGCCGCACACGCAAGTTAACTGTTTTTTCTTTATTCAGTTTCTTGGTTCAATGAATGCACATTTGTTGAAGTTATGTTTAAAGTTTTCTTTCAGTTACCATGGCTGAAGTGTGGCGTGACCTCTCTGTGGCAAATGAGAGTCTTATGTATTGTGGACACTCATAGTATAACAGGAAGGGAAGTGGTTCAGAAGAGTCCATCCTTCTAGTTGGGACTGGCAGGTGGTGGTAGATTATGATTTTGATGTTGCGAGTAAGATGTAGTGTAATGTTTGAAAGTATGTTTTTATATTATGTGTCTATTGAATAAGGTGGCTTGATTTATGTCAAAGTTTTTTCTATTAATTATGGCATAGATTATGTAAATATTATAATGTTGTATTCAGACCCTTTATGTTTGTATTTGGTTTGGCTAGCCAGTGTATATATACCTCGTTTGTTTCTGTTTTAGTTAGGTCGGTGTTGGGGTAAGGTCTTTTTGTGTGTTATTGTATTTTCAGTTGACCTCATGATAATTTTAGATTCATTTGAGCTGTACTTTTGTAGTAATATGTGTGTCTATGTTCCTGGTTTTTATTGCCCATCCTATAAGTTCTACATACTTTGGGTAAATAAATCTATTTATTAGTTTTATCGTGACATGCACCCTATTTATTCCTGGCTCAGTCCCTCACAGTCATATATTCTCTATTACATACTAGTATTGACTTATAACACATATCTTCCTTAGTAGACCCTGCTTACTAACGTGTCGTTTTAACTAACGTTATAACTAACGTGTAAATTAATTCCTAACTTTACAGGCCTATATAGCCTACACTACATAGGTTTTTACAAATGCTGGTTCTATTATATTGGTGTCTGGTTTCAAATTGATATAAATTGAATAAGTGAGCAACTTAAAGTCTCACTCAGTGGCCCTCACCGTTACTGTACTTTTGGCTCACAGGCTAACAGGCTCACAGGACAAGATGGGCTCAACAGTCTCAAACTCAGAGCCCCGGAAAATCTAGCCTTAAGCCGGTTCTGCCAGCTATAGGAACACCCTTACAGGCTGTCTGCTCCTTTCCATCAAGCAGCGTATATCAAGGTGAAACTTTGACCTTGACACAGAGCCAGCATCCCTCCTTTTAGACAACCAGTTATGCATAGCGGCCGACACATGCTGCACACAACCTCAGCTGTTCAACGCAGCTGATCCTCACGACCATTTTGATTTTAATATTGATCATATTAGAAAATATTGTTTTTCATTTATTAGTATTAGTATATTAATAATAGTCATTATTAGTCCTGGGCTGACTCCCAACTTGTGCCCCCTGGTGGTCTGGAAGGAGATAATTATATAATATAGTAACATCTCAACAACTACCTATTCAATACATTTTTTTTAATGCTACTCCAATAAACTTCAGTAAAATAGCCTTTTGCCAAGATATAAATTAAATTATTCCTGATTGCATTTGAGATGAGTTATTTCTCGATAAATAGAAAAAATGCTTGACTTTGAGGAAGATAGTCAGGAATGTTAGGGTACTTTAGTTATGTAGGAGCTCAAACTTCAATGTTTTGTGCAGAAAGTTTTGAACATGAGCAGAAATCTTGCTGATATAAATATATACGCTATGATTTATTAAAATGCAAGGATTTATGATTTTTTGTATTGTCACATACACCCATCCCTGAAGGGAGCAGTGGGCAGCTGCTGTGCGGGGTCCGGGGGCCAACTCCAGGTAAAGGCCAGTGTTGCTGGTCAATGGCACTGACAGGAGAGAGTTAAACTAACAATATTTGTGGATACAACATTTTAATAGTTTACATTTAACATTGATGTGTCACATTTAAAGAGGTACCTTTCCCACAAACAAAAAACACACAAGAAGACAGTAGGGTATATTACGCAGATTGTGTAATATTAAATACAAAATACCTAAGAGCCTTAGGCCTTATATTGCATTATACTTTTGTGCCAGAGTTTTATATATATATATATATCCACCATAAGTTGATAAAGAATAGGCATACACTGGTTCATTAATTAATATTCAGCAGAATGCAGGAAAGTTTGAAACTTTTACTACAACAGTACTTAGCTACTTAGTACTTACTGTAGTACATAATAGTAGCACACTGACTGTAGGATCTCGGGTCAACTTGGCATTAGAATTAGTCAACAAATAGGCTATGTTCTACAGTGTGCATTGAAGTCAAGCGTCATTTATTTTCATATATATCAAAATAATGATTGATATCCACTTTGACCACTGGCATAGGCATGCACCAACCAGGTACAACATCAAACATTCCCTCTGCTGCTGAAAAGAAATCCTAGAGGAAACCCTGGTATCAATGACTTCAAAGCCATGGACAGCTGCAAGGATATCGCTGGTCACATACATTTGTGACTTTTTCTCTCTGTTTATTTGAAAAAGACACTATGAACAAAACACATTAACCTCAAAGAAGAGGAGAGATGCTAGTTACCAGATTTAGCACAAGGCTAGTTTCCATCTGCAGTCCCTGGGCAAGTGAAGAGACAATCAACCATGCTAAAAACATTACAGCTACAGATATAGCCTATATAGTATTCAAGCCTATGCGTCAATGCGCAGATACACACATAGTATAACACATTATATAAATAATACCAAAACAAATATCTTACTGTGGGGATCTAAAAGTTTTGATATCCATTACAAAAAAATCATTGTTTCAATTCTTTAGAAAAAATTGGGATACAGTTTTTAAATTGAACAGGAAGTTCCATTCTTGAACAGAGGCGGATTGTGCAAAGGCAGAACCTTGTCTAGGGATGTAACAATCTCCACTTGAAGCAGACTGTGGAACTGCTTGTTGGCTCAGAACAGAGCTGAATGATGCCTTTCAATAGTGGACGGTCCACATTGTGAATGACCTTATGTACTAAACGGACATCTGAGTACATTATTAAATTATCAAAGGTCAACATTTTGTATTTAGCACAGTATATCACAATAGTGATATTGACGTGATTTCCTGTGCAATACTTTAAGGGCTTGTTTATGAAGTGTCCTAATAGGTTTTAAAACAGTCTTGCTTGCCTGTGACCAACATGATATGTAGTAATGTAAATAAGAGAAGGTCATTGCATTCAAATATGTTTTAGAGGCTTCAGTAGTGAACGAGTTCCGAAAACATCTAAAATTAGCTATGTTATATTTCACCACATGGCCTATCTTTTTAATATGCCTTTTAAATGCAAGAGTCGAGTCTAAAGTAACACCAAAGTATTTAAACAATTTTTAACTTTTGTCCATGTACGAAAATGTATGGAAAACCTTTTTGTTTTTGTTTATTTGAAGAATATATTGTAACAGTTTTATCAATATTCTAAGACATGAATTACTGTGCCACATTATAACTTTTTTCATAGTTAGTGATAATTTGGCAGCAACTACTTCAGGGTCTCTCCCATGTGTATACAAGACCGTGTCATCTGCATACATCAAGATCTCCACATCATCACATACAGTTGGAAGATCGTTGATGTATGATGTATGTTGATGATGCTAAACAGCAACGGTCCTAAAACCAAGCCTTGTGGTACACCATCAAGTAAGCTCTCAAAGAAGATGTTTTATTTTTTATTCGTACACGTTGTGAGCGATCAGATAAGAATTAATCCAATTTAATACATTAACATGAATTTAGATGATGTAGAGATAAGTACTGAATGATTAACTGTGTTGAAGGCTTTATGCAGATCCAGAAAAGCAGCACCCAACACCCCCCCCCCCCCTTTAACTAGACTAGCCTTAATTACTTCAATGAAGTAGCAACAAGCAGTCTGAGAGTAGTCTTCTTCTATAGTCCCATTTAAACTAAGATGCACTTTAATCTCAGATGTTCAGCTATTTATGAGAGTTTTTTCTCATAAATTATTTAGCTTGCTTTTCACAAATTATGATGTTATAATCTTAGAGAATATACAGTATACCTAAAAAATGGAAGAATGAATATTAACCGCCACCCTTGCATCGTAGTTCTTTTTAACATGTAATGGCCGCAACGGAAACTGGAAATAACTACCTTTCTTATTGCCGTTATCTTGAAATATAGTAAGAAGTTAATTATTTCTGATTCCTACTAACAACATATTTAGAGAACATTTGTTTTCAAATTGTTTTCTAAAGATCATGGGATAATTATGTAGACATCTGGAGATAAATGTGTCTGGTTCATTTGACCACATCTGACATCTGACTGTATACTACCCGTAGTCTATAGTACAAAAGCTGTGGAGGAGTAGATTGATGTAGCCTCTACATCAATCGACTCCTCCGCAGATAGCAGAGTAGCCTGCAATATAACAAGCAAAGATAAGTGGAACTGACTGACAGCAACTAACTGAATGGAAAGACATAATGCAAATGCAATTCATAGGCGCCAATTGATGTTAGCGCCGGTAAGTGCCATTCTATGATGACCGTCTGGGTGCGTAAATCGGCACAAACACAGCATTCAGATGATCTTTTCCATGGATGTGGGCCCCTAATATGTGCCTATGATGCAACGTCTGCCTTTATAAATCTGATGCATTGATCAATGGGTTCTCCATGTCATTATCATCTTAAAGTAGCACTACAGTTGTTAAGGTAATATCTGTGCATGCTGGCATAGCACTGATTTCTGATGAACATGAGTAATAAGAGGAATCAAGCTTTCGTTTTCTCATAACAAAATAATAAACATATTATCTCGAGACAATGAGCTTTGTATCCCGAGATAACAAAATAATCAACTCGCTATCTTGAGTAATCATCCTTTGTTATCTCATAATAATGAAATAAGTATTAAACGTGTTACTGTGTTTGAGATAACGACATTAAATAAAGTTTACTAGGACATCATACAGTACTATACAATAATAATATTGCTAAACTTACCTCCCTCCATTCCTTGGTTCCAATAGCTTGCAAATACAGCACGACCACTGGAAAAGTGAGGAGAATAAAAAAACAGAGGGAAAAACAAAAATGAGAAATAAAATCAAGAAGTAATATAATAATACATTGTTTAATTCAGTAACTATAATATGCCTGCTGAGGGTATCAAAACTTTTGCAAAGAAATCAATGTCATCCTCTTACAGTTGTATTACTGCTCACACTGTTGGAAGCATAGTCAATAAATCATTAATAAAACCACTAGACCAATGCTGATACCCTGATTTACTTTCTATAATGAGAAAATGTGGATAATTATGAAACCATCCATCCATCCACCCATTTATCCATCCGTCGTCACCCATTTATCTGGAGCCGGGTCGCGGGGGCAGCAGCTCCAGCGGGGTACCGCTACTGAGGTACTTGAACTAGGCACTCCATCAGTTTCCTGCTGAGAACCATGGCCTCAAATTTAGCAGTGCTAATCCGCATCCCGGCCGCTTCAAACTCGGCTGCAAACTGATCCAGTGAGTGATATCACAAACAGGATTGGTGACAAATCGCGTTGGGGCCTCATATATCAACAATTGCACAGCTTTCATACTAAAAGATGGCAAACTGGAAGAGTGCGTACGCACAGAAACATTGAGGTCCTGCGCATATTCCCTTCATACATCTCAATAAACTTATATTTTAGCGTACGTGCACGAGCCTTTGACCCCGCCTTACCTCCTCCCATAAAGCACTATGCAAATAATAATAAATTATAATAAATACGCCCATGTTCTCAAAAATTATTGACTGAGATAGATCGACGTTTCGATCACAGAGGTGGAGGCAAGGATACATTTATATTTAAAAGTTTGTCCTGCGGTATCGGCAAAAACAGAAAGTCAACGGAGTGGCAAATGACTACAGCAGTCAATGCATCGGTGTCACGTTGCATGGAGGTGAGGACCCAAATGCAAGACACGTAGCCATACAGTATAACGTAAACAAGGTTTATTCCAAAAGGCAAGAACACGGGGAGCAACATACACATTAATATTAACAATGACCGACAGAGGACTGGGAAAAACACTGGGGCTATATACACAAGCAGACAAGACAGGAAAGCAGACCATTGGCTAACAACAACGAGGGGCAGGTGATACACATAAGACGCGAATAAGCAATGCTGATATATGAAACGCCTGGTTCATTGTTCCACGACCAGGACGGAATCTGCATTGTTCTTCTTCAATCTGAGGTTTGACTATCGGCCAAACCCTCCTCTCTAGCACCTTGGAGTAGACTTTACCAGGGAGGCAGAATAGTGTGATTCCCCTGTAATTGGCACACACTCTCTGGTTCCACTTTTTGAAGAGGGGAACCATAATCCCAGTCTGCTACTCTTTTAGTACTGTCCCCGACTTCCACGTGATGTTGAAGAGGCGTGACATCCAAGACATCCCCTCCACAGCCAAAGCTTTTAGCATTTCTGGACATATCTCATCAATCCCCGGGGCTTTGACACTGTGGAGTTGTTTGACTACCTCAGTGACCTCCCCCAGGGAAATTGACGATGATCCCACATCAGCCTCCAGCTCTGTCTCTACCATATATAGCGTGTCAGTAGGATTCAGGAGTTCCTCAAAATGTTCCTTCCACTGCCCGATTACCTCCTCAGTTGAGGTCAACAGTGTCCCATCCTTACTGTAACTGCTTGGATGGTTCCCCGATTCCCCCTTCTGAGGTGGGGGACAGTTTTCCAGAAACACTTTGGTGCAAACCGAAAGTCTTTCTCCATGATTTCTCAGAACATCTCCCACACCCGTTGCTTTGGTTCTACCATGGAATATGCTGCAGCCTTTCGGGCCCGTCAGTGCCTTGCAACCGTCTCTGGAGTCTTCCAGGACAACATATCCCGAAAGGCATCTTTCTTTAGTCGGACGGGTTCCCTGACTACTGGTGTCCACCACGGTGTATTGGGGTTACCGCCGCTTGAGGCACCTAAGACCTTGGGACCACAGCTCTCTGTCGCAGATTCAGGATTGGAAGCTTTGAACATTGCCCCCCACTCAGGTTCAATGTCCCCAAACTCCACTGGGATGCCAGAGAAGCTCCGCCGGAGTTGTGATTTTACGATCTCACATGCAGGGGCCTCCTCCAGACGTTCCCAATTCACCCACACTACCCGTTTGGGCTTACCAGGTCTGTCCAGAGTCTTCACCCACCCCTTTACCCAACACACCACTAGATGGTAGCTAGTCGGTAGCCAGCTCTGCACCTCCCTTCACCAGTGTTCAAATCATGCGGCCTCAGATCAGATGATACGATCACAAAATTGATCATCGACCTTCGATCTAGGGTGCTCTGGTACCAGGTACACTTATGACCATCCTTATGTTCAAACATGGTGTTTGTTATAGACAGTCCATGACTAGCACAGAAGTCTAGCAGCAAACGCCTGCTCAAGTTTAGATCAGGGAGGTAGTTCCTCCCAATCACACCTCTCCAGGTGTCTCCATCATTGCCCACGCGTGCATTTAAGTCTTCCAGCAGAACTATGGAGTCCCCTACTGGAGCCCCATACAGAACTCCCTTCAGGGTCTCCAGGAAGGCAGAATACTCAGAACTGCTGTTTGGTGCATATGCACAGAAAACAGTCAGAGTTTCCCCCACCATAACCCGTAGTCCTAGTGAGGCAACCCTCTCGTCCACCGAGGTAAACTGCAATGTAGCAGCGCTCAGAGACGGGGACTTGATAGTATCCCCAAACCCGCCGGGCGACTCACACTCTGAGTATACTCCAGAGTAAAATAAAGTATATCCCCTATCCAGGAGTACGGTTCCAGAACCAAGACTGTGCGTAGAGGTAAGCCACACTAAATGGTAGCACTCTGGCTCTTTCAGCTGGCTCCTTTTCCCACAGCGAGGTGACGTTCCACGTCCCCAGAGCCAGCATTTGCTGCTCGGGTCTGGTCCGTTGAGGCCCCTGACCTTCGCTGCCACCCATATGGCAGCGCACTCGACCCCTCACGGTTCCTTACACGAGTGATGGGCCCATAGTATTAATTATGAAACATTATGCCTATTTAGTCAGTACACACAGAGCAAGTCTCTATTCCATTCAGCAACAACCACTTGAGAACCACAGTGAAACTAAAACCAAACTCTCCTCAAACCAATATTTTCTCTTATAATTTTCTCTTCTCAATAACATCGCTGCCCCATATAAATACAGCGGCACTGAACATTAAGTGCGTACAGTAGCATATACTGTAGGCTTTAATATTAGCTCAGTTCTTTCTTCCCTGCTGTACTAGATGCAGATGCAAGCAAGAAAATATATTTATATAAAGTACTCTAATGTGCATAGAGAAAAGGTTTGGGCTGGGTCTATATTGGCTGATTGTGAGAGGCATCGTTTCGAGGCATTTTCTAAATGAAATGTGCCTCACTGCATAGGGCCACGGACACTTGCACTGACGCATTCACAATTGTACATTTGTGAAGCACAGTTAATATTGAGGAGTGATATCGGAGTACACTGTATACATACATTTGCATTCATCTTCTCATAGCTTTGGTTAAATGTGTCTTTAATAGGCATGCATATTATCGCAGCAATCCAAGTATAACATGCTTGTTTATCATTTAAAAATATTATGCATACTGTACAGCAGACAATTCCACACAAGCAAAAAGCTACATTATACAGTATTAGCGCTTTATGGAAGGTACTAAAAGTTTCACTTTAAAAGTGATGATGTACAGTATGTGTCCATACATATTAATGGTCCATCAGCCAGTAATGAACTTCACACTATCTGAACCGTCCGATGATTAAAAACACATTCTGCCTCCTAACAAGCAATTAACAAAGGGTTAGGTAATGGAAGTGGGGCAAGTTAAGAGGGCACCTTGGAAAGCTTCACAAACAACCAGCCATATGTGATGTGACTTCCCTTGCATAGAATAGTTAATATGTCCAAGCAAGGTTAGCTGGAACACATTCAAAATGACTTGGGAGGTTGATTCTCCCACAGCATATCATAAATATTGTTGTTTTTGGATGCTTCATCTTTATTTGTGTGTGTGCTTGTAGTTAATTATCAGCAACCAGTAGAACACTTTGGTAGGTTGGTTTATTTCTCCCGTGCCACTATTATATACAGCGTTTACCTTTTCACTCTGCTCATGACACATCTTGGACCACCTCATAAATAATCATGTTCAATAGGGGTTTGTGATCTTTATAACCATAACAGCATTTGAATAATGTGGCTTACATTTATGAAAAGATAATAAAATAGAGAATTTAATATGCCTACATGTATAATTCTGCATGTTACATGTCGAGAGATACAAAAAACAGTTTCGGAACATTAATATACAATGAGTTGCTTTCGAGAAACACACTCTCTGGTTATTCCACACATAAGCTTTAGCAGAGATAGTGAGCTGTCGACAAACAAGTGAAATGCCAATGTGTCTAAGTGACGGGAAAGATAAAATGGTGTCTCTGAGATCAGAGCCATATGGGATGTTTTCTCCAAGGGTATGAAACTACGGCGCCTCAACCTGACACGGACCTTATTACTCGAGGCCGAGGCACAACTGAGGACTGCCTGACTGATTATATCCTTTATGGAAAGTGACTAGAAAGGAAGAGCACATCTGGTCAGATTTAAACTGACCGAATCGGCCTGCATCTCCCAGCCTAACTCCCAACTCCAACTTCCTCCGATAACTTGGCAGGATGTGGGACGGGTCTATAGAGGACGCTGTACAGAAATGGGGTTGAACTGAAGTTAACTGCTCTATACTAGGTTCGCACATACTGTAATATATGAAAGGCTGTTAGAAAATAAACATTACCAAGGAATATTATTTCAGGGGTTGTGACATACTGTATATCATAGATCTGTTTTAGTTTATTTAATATCACAACATTTTAGTAACACTATACATAGTAATTTGTTTTTGGCTGTTATATGATATGTCATTATCTTGGGCAATCTACAGTATATTGCTGGTGCTGTGTGTTTGTGAGAGGCTACAGTGGTGTAATGTTTGTTATTATTTGCTTGCATGGGGGATTTAGCAGTGAATAATTTTGTGTCATGGGAAAAATCGTTAAAAGTGGCAGGTTTTGACGTGTGACAATATTTTAATTTCTCTGAGTCGAGTGTAATTGAAAACTCTGTAAGGTGAGCTCTTGGACTTATCCAGCTAATAGCTGTCACCTGTGTCAAGGTCTTTGGTGAAGAATTTCTGCTGCCTGACTGTCGTCAGGATTTGCACAGAAAACATAATCAGATAAGGGACCTTGGGCCACGAGATATTTCACATGAAGAGAAACAGAGTACATTTCTTAATTGTTTAATATTATAGTTCTTCCCATGCCAACAGTGTGTGTTTTGAAACACAACTGTAAACAAATGTGTTTTATGGCAGAAAGGGGATTAGAGAAGATGTGAGCATATGTGAGCAGATGATAACTGTAGGTGCTGGATGTTTTTTGTAAAGCTGGTTTGGTTTCAACCACAAGAGGAATTCCAGATACCAACTGAGGAGTTTGTATCCAGGTAGCAAACACTGTTGGGGTGAATAGAGTACTGGCTGTATTGTTTTGAGGAGCTAGCAATCCTTAGAGCCCTCACACACAAATGCCTCGCAAAGCAATTTAGGTACGCCACTGTGGGCGCAGATCCCTGCTAATCTTTTGATCTCCTGCCAAGACCGGGGATGAGGTGCGAGAGATTGGAGCCCTTGAAGGCCATACTTGATCCCGCTGTAGAGCCAGCAACGATAAACACCCACAGCCACGTAGTGCACAATATTCCAAGCAACATAGTTAATACTTTTAGAAGTACATGTGAGTCACCCAATGGTTCCTCTGCAACTCATACTCGTAGAATGTGCATGTAAGCACGCGTACATCATTATGCTTAAACAAGGGATTTCATGATGATTGGGAAGAAAACTATTATAGCTCATTTTTATAATATAGGCTAATTTAGTCCTTTGTAGCAGTAAAGATATATTCTCTAGTGTATAACTTCAGAATATTGCATTGTCAGGCAGGGTCTCAGACAGAAGTCCTGAAGGAGGAAACATGGCCTTAATTATAAAGCTATGGCTGACTCTGGACAGACAAGCTAAGAATGTGGGTATCACAGCCAGGGCAGCCCCAGCATACGCTTAGATCTCATTAGGAGACCTTTGAGGTAATTATAGGCGCATAAAATAAAGTCATTGACCTTTATTTAGACCCTAATGATTCATCATTTTCCTTCATTCCTTTATCTAGGGAGCCACAGCGCAATTACAATTTACTTGGGTTTAAAAGATCAGGTTTGAAAAAAAAGGTGCCTCTGCACTTTATTATAGTGGCACAGAGCTGTCACTGTGCACTGACAGTAACCTTGGTAACCAGGAAATGAAATCATTATTTCTACAAAAGTTGGCCATGAATGTATGACTATTATGGCCCTGAAGAAAATCTATCTTTACTGTTTAACTGAGAGAATACTATTGGGCTAGCTTGTTTTCTACCCAAATAGACTTGTTGCAACGCCACCACATTACACAGCAATGACTAATAACCAATTGCTAATTCAATGTCAGCCAATGTCACTAATCAACAATATATGACACCCTGTGAGATTAATAGGCATTTAAAAATCCCATTTGGAAAATTTATCAACGAGAATGATACAATGGCGTACTGTATGTGTGCACGTTGTAGCAATAGAGGACACGTTAACTGGAGGACACGTACGCTTTAATATCGCAGCTACCTCAATTATGTAGTCTGTATAACTGAAATCCTATCAATGGGGTGTCAGAAACACCTCAAAGTTAAAAATGAGCAGTATCTGAAATTACAAATGTGCAAATCCAGTTAGGTAGCTTCACTCCAAGTGCTGAAAGGTCACTCCATAAAGGTAAGTAAGTAAGGTAAGTATGATGAAGGCAATTGGAAATGAAAAGAACAATATCTCATGAATTCCATTATTTTCTTTTTATCTATAGGTCCAGTGAATGCATAATGCCAATGAGTTTGTCTCTGGCAAAAAAACAGATTATTTCTGCCAGCCCATTATCTCCTTGGAAATTTCAATTCCTTTTGGAAAATACTCAGCGAACTGAAAGATATTTTACTCAGACTTGGAAATACATAAGACTCTCCAAGGACAGTCTATAAGTGGCTAAGGGCAGGCATGACTAGAATATCTTATAGTGCCATAGAATGAAAAGCAATAGGTCAATGCAAAGTTCTTGCTCTCTAACAACAAGCCAGGCATTATGCTTCAAGATATTTGCCCGTTTCATATGCAACACTGACAAAACAATATTTTATTCACTGTACAATATCTAAGTATTTATTTATACGAATCACTAATAATTGAGCAATAGCGGAACAAAAAGATTTGCAGGTGCACATTTTTCTTTGTCATTTAAATAAAAAGTATTACACTAATATCTAAGGCTGTTGTAACTCTCAAAGTGTGAAAATGGCTAGCATCCGAGATCAGGAGCTGCTTCTGATTGTATTATCACTGACATTAAACACAGTAGGCTAATTCTTCCTGAAATATAAAGTAGGCAGAAGCTGTACAGTCAATTTCTTTTCATCCAACAACAGACAGTCTAAGATGGTATGCATCTCAAGGTGGAAGAGAGGCTGCGTGAGGGATGTATAATGTGCCTTTGTCCCCATAACCATAACACCTAACAGGCTCAATAATAAAGAAGGCATCGGTGCACAGGGCATTTCAAGCTTTTAATGTGCGACCAGAACACTCAGTCTGCTACCGTATGCACTGCACTGCATTTACAGATTCAACTATCTATCGATGATCGGAAGGCATTCACCAGTCACTCTCGTAGTGAGGCACACCCCAGTGAATAAACATTAATGAAGATGTAACAACCTTCTCCCAGGGATTGCTTCTTGTTCTTGCATTTTCTGAACTCGCACGCACACACACGTTTACATGCAGTCAGCACACAAATATCTGGTGTTGTTTGTATTGTAGCAAACACTGTGACATGGAGTATAGCCCTACAAGACACTGATACTGAATATTTGTCTCCAAAGACAAACCTGCCACCATCGTTAAATGAGAATGTTCGATGCTTTATGTGTTTCTGCTGTGACACTGTACTGTCCCAAACGTGCACATGGATGCATGCACTATACTGTAGTAATACAGTGTGGAACACAAATATCAACTCTGTTCCTTATGTTTTTATTTACGTTCCATCATTTCTCAAATACTAGTGTCTGTAAGGGGCGACACTATAGGCAAACAACGATTTGCTGTGTGGCCTTTCTGAAAACAGATACAATTTTAGACAGCACCTAGGGTGCCAGATTGTCCAGAAAAGCCACATGGTAAAACTGGTAGCCGGATCTAGTTGTATTCTCGAGGTAGTAAGAATGTTATACGGTTTTTGAAATCATATATCTACATTTTGGTTACAGACACTATAGAAGTATGTATTCAATAAACAATCATGGTTGGAAAATACTGTGAATTCAATTACTGGTGTAGAATCTACCATGAACAATTCTCGTAAATATCAACGGGAAGCCATACTATATATTATTGTCTATTGTCCACATGCTGTAGATGCAGACTGATGGTCTTCTATGTTTCTTTTTGCATTTCTGTATCTGTGTATTCTATATCTTGAGCTGTCTTGCCATCACCTATCTGTCTCACTCATCAGTAACTTCATCTTTGACTTGTTCATAATGTCAACCCCTCCCATTTCGAACTCATTTGATATTTTTTCCTTTTTGCCATGCCCATCTTTCACAATACAGCTGCAGCCATTAAAGAAGTTCTGCTTCAAACGTGAAGTCTGTTTGCAGCCGGTTTAGTGCACGTGAGTGCAGGTGCAAGTCCATTCATCATTTTACATAGCCCACCGTGGTTCATGGTACCATTGAATCCAAATTCTGAGCTATATGTATCTTCCTCAATGAAAATTGTATTTATTTGTGGTAATCAAAAACAAGATTCCTTACCTTCAAAATGTAGTTCTAAAATGCATTTATTTAAAAGAAATAGCAAATAAACTTTGCATGAAAAAACAGAGATAAAATATGGGTCATGTTTAACCCATGTTATGCATTAGAGGTGTAGTGATAAAAGAGTGATTTTTATTGAGAAAGTAAGAAAGTAAAACATTTAATAATATAAAATGTTATAAAAGGTTAACTGAGGAATGCCTGGAACAGGCACGTGCAAAAAGTGCCCTTTTTGACGGGGCAAATATTATTTAAATTATTGTTTATAAATTAACAGTCTGTTTGAAATGTACTTTGTTAACTTTTAACTACTAGTTATAAGGAAAAGTTAAATCGGCGTTATTATGTCTGAGTTCTGACGGCATCTCCGCCATGAAAGTACGAGTATTAATTTATGTTACAAAGCAGTCTGTTTGCGGCCTCTTTATATTGCTGTTACTTTATATTAGGCTGATACAGTAACAAGAAACAAGAGAACTATAAATATGAAACCATAAGCATAAGATGATAAACCTGAACATGTTAGATGACGATACTAGCAAGATGTAGCTGAAGAAACCAATGATTGTTGTTATTAGTATTGTTTCAATAATAAACTACATAACACAAAATACATTCTATTTGCTTATACATTAATATATTGGGCATATATTACATTACTCGATAGTCTTACACATTCCCAGTCTTGCATAACTTATCTGGGACTGCTCTGCACAACACTGCTTTCTGGTATGCATTATATTCTTCTTACAGGCCGACATTAATGATTGACAGGGGAGATCCTTCACACCCCCTGTTGTATGTCTACACTCATGGGCTTTACTGTAGTTTGGAAGGCTACACTGTAGCTCTTTTAACATCTCTTGAGCCCTTTTCCCCTTTTTTCGAATTTGAGCACCTGCTCCTCTAAAGGTCTCTGCACAGCCCTGGGCTAGAATGCTGAATGATGAAATGTATTTATTGCAAAGATATCAAAACTAAAAACTCAGAGTTGACCCATGTTGTGCATCAAAGAAATGATTCCATATTTTTCAAGTAGGCTATTATGTAGTAATATTAAGTGTATGCCAATAAGTCATGTATTATTGTAGTTGGTAATATGAGTATATAAATAGAACATTTATTAATTAACTATTTCTAATGCTAAAGTGAAGAAGCCAGTATTCAAATTTAAATTAAGATAATAACAAATAGAGCAATAAAAAAAAAACTCTGAAGTAGTTATATGCATACAATATATGTCACTGTCTGTTATATGTTTAACATTTTTTGGCATTAAAGATAATTTAAAATGTTGAGGCATCAATTCTGTCTATATCAGCATCACATTATTGTATTGCATGCTATATGCGTCTATAGAGGCTTTGCCAGAATTACAAAGTTTGAGCTAAAACAGATTAGAGCTTAAAAGTCTAAGATAGAACTAGGAAATCAGATTTATCTATTCTCTACATGACCTGTGCATCTCACAGTTCAGGGCCCCAGTGGGAAAGAAACTGTCAGCAATTCTTAAAAAACTGTGTTTCATGTGGTGCTTCATCTGGGGAGAAATCTGATCTGGTTTACAGACCGTGCTAGTCAGGCATCTGGCAGGCTATAGCTACCAAACTGTGACAGGCCATTGGTCAGTTATAGAAGGCACAGAGTGCTACCTACAGTATACAGTACTACTGTACTACCTAATGATATTTCTGCCAAAGATGCTATATAAACCAATTGAAGAGCTTATCACTATCCACCCCATCCAGTGCATTAATAAAGATTCCTGTTTGTCGTTTCCGGTTAGCACCTATTAGCCTATATTAGCAGTGGTACAGTACATTTATTGAACAGGTTTCTTTTGCAATATATTTTTAACAAGAAGTTTGCATTTGTTAACTAGACAACCATGGCACAGAATGAGTGAGAAACGATGAGTGAGCTCATCGTTTCTCTCGGCACATCGAGCGGAAGTAAAAAACAGTAAAGGTTACCATGGATGCGAACATACAGTAGGTCGCTCAGGAATAAGGTGGATAGAAAATGCAACAGTTATTGACTGTTTACATCCAAACGATCACCCAATTATTGCCTTGGCTCTGATTAGTCAATTAATTCCATTAAGCTCTGTGTGTATGAAGCAGAAATAGAATGTGGCATCGATTGACTGAACAAGTCTATTTAATGGCCTTTCTCTACACTGCAACGTACTGTATTTCCTGCCTGTTGTACAGCAAATTCTGTATTGCTGCTGTGGTATTGTAACCATGGGAATTCACGCACAAAATGTTGATGTACACAAAGACGCAGCGATTCATTTGCAGTTGCAACATAACACATATTCACATTGTCGGAACGACAATGAACATGCAAACACCCTTGTCTTCTTAACCTAATTGTGACTTTAGTTAGGGAGAGACAGCGTTCAGTCCCAGGCCACAATGTGTCACAGTGCGTGTTTCAAAGGTATATAGGGGTCTTGACCACTAGCAACTCTGAAGGCTGACAAAGGGCAAAATAACAAAGATGTCAGTGTGATAGTGTTGTGCCCGTTGTTGCAGCAGCACTACCAAACCCCAATGTGTACCCTATGTTCAACCTTGACTCTCCAATTCTTCCCTGGGCTCTGTTCACTATTCTTCTACATTCCTCATTACACCCATACTTTATCAGCAGTGTTGATAGCTCTGACCTTCCAGACTATTAACCAATGCAAAAGTTAGGCAGATAAGTATCATTATCCTGAAAAAAGCACAATTAGCACCACTGTCCAAAATGTCTAGTTCAGACAAAGACAAAACCCTTATATTGTCAATATGTGATGTGCACAAGATGAATGAATATACTGTATAGGACACGAATACAATGTAGTTGTTTTGTAAGACGACATTTCTAAGTAATGTTTATTTTATGGCAACTGTGGGCAGTGCTATGCAAAGGTGGGTTCCCAGTAGCACACACATCCGATAACAGTAGGGAGACAAACTGGGGACATGTGCATTTACAGACAAGGACATGTGCAATACTGTAGGTCTATCCTTGTGATTTCAGTAATGCTTCGTCTTTAACTAGATCTTCTCGCCTAAAGGATTCCATTTAAACTGAAAGCAAAATAATAATTATTTTTAAGTATTACGCATACTATGGAAGAATTGTGCTCATAGGGAACATTTTGAAAATGTTATGCTCTTACACAGAACTGCCTGTTTTTACATACAGTATATTGCTCAATTAACTCAACACTAACACTTTCTAGTTTACTGTAGGTAAATTTACACCAACCTACTGTTGGTGAGTGGAAAATTATGCCAAACACTATGTACAGTACATTGACAACACATGGGCCAATGTTTTATACAAAAATACAATATTAATTTCTACCATACTCTCTAGCTGACGAACCATTGCTGCTTGAGGCAAAACCTGTATGTTAATGATGAATGTAGAAAAGTTGCATATTTTACATACCCGGGTCAGATTTAGAGAAGGTGTCCACATCCAGTAGATTTCTGCAAGAGCACAAATATAGATACAAATCTTTGTTTTAAAATTCAAATTAAATGTCTTTTTTTAAAGTGTTATACAGTTTATACAGTACATCAATGTTATTAACATATACTGTATGGAGTACAGTAGTTTTTCTGACTATTGTCTCTTTTTCAAAAGAAGGCCTTATTTTAGAGATGTAGGCACCATGCCTCTGCGGCCCATTCCCACGAATATGTTTTTGGTTTGATTGACAACTGAAAGCTTGCACTGCTCACTGGAAGATCTTTCACTATCACAAGCGATCACAAACCCTAACCCTGACTATTAATTAATTAATATATGCATTTATTTATTTATATATATTTATTTTTTTATGAAAATAATCTAGACCTGCTTGTACATGGCCAAGTCAAGCCACGAGTACAGTAGGGCAGACTTTTCAGCAGACAGCTGGAGAAATGAAAATACATGGCTCTCTGTCTGTCGTTAAGTCAGCCATTCAACAAGACAGGTGAAATATCGTGCCAGGGGCTAAATATTTTACCACTGTCTTATGACACAATACATGTCTTGTTGGAAATAATATGCTAAGTATCATGCAGTAACAGAACAGAGAATATATATAATGGTTTAATAGAATATCATAGAATAATGTTGCTATCTGTTTCAGATAGTTTTTAACTATTTTTTTACATTTTCAGACCCGATATTGTCATAGGTTTGGTTATCCAGCATCAAACAGAAATGAAACAGACTGAACTATTTTAAAATGGGCACATAAAAAAAATACTTTGCATTTATAAACAATACAATAGCATATCAAACCATGCAAATGATTTGCATATTAACTTTTGATAGATTAATTTTCCATAGACAAATTTAGTTCAAATCAAGAATAGGTCACACATTTTTTTCAGTCAATTAGGCTACAGTATTGTAGGCTACTGGAAATCAGAACCAGATCAGAATAGGTCACACATTTTTTTTCAGTCAATTAGGCTACAGTATTGTAGGCTACTGGAAATCAGGACCAGAAAGGTACTGTATAGGTTACTCTGTTTACATATTGTCATTACAAGTGAACATCTTTAAGGTAATACTTTTCTGAAGGTCACATAACTGCAAAACCGTGTGTTATGTCGAGTGTGGTGTGCGGCCATGCGTTGGGCGTCCGTCTAGTAATTCAGAAATTATTTGGGTGTGTGGGTTTTATATACTGAGCAGTAAGCAAAATATTGCATTGAACGCATGCACTACAGTAAATCCATCAAGTTTCACAGAAGCAGGCAGATATTTAGATGTTTCTTCAATGTACTTAGATACGTTTTTCTCCTTTCAGGAGGTGAAGTTTCCTCGCTTATCAAACACGATTTTGAAAATTGAATTAAGGTCCTGCTATAACAACTAAAACAAAAGTTTTCAGTATCGAATTCAACCCATCGTGCCTCTATACAGTAGGTCTGCAAGATAACACTTTTTCTAAAAATTGGTCTTACCGGCAAGAAACCGTTACTTCAATTTTAGTAGCGGGCACTTGGGTGTTGAGAGGGTCGAATTCCCCAATTGATGCCATCATATCATAAGCAGCAAGAAATATAATAATCAATGTATTGTTCTGGTCATGCGGAAGACGATCCAGATAGTAAGGATAGATCCATACTGCGCTTCGCTACCCGAGAGTGCGATAAAACAAAGTTCTGGGAAGGCAGATTTAAGTTCATTCCTCATTTACTGTCCATGTGGTTCGTGTTTCTCTGAGCGCCAAAGCGAGCGCTGCGTTACAGGGCGCACGCCAAACGCAACAGCGACTCTCTTTCTCTCTCTCTCTCTCTCTCTCTCTCTCGTGCCATGTCTCTCTCCCTCCCACCGTTAGTCCACAGACATTTCAGAATGAAAGTACACCACCTTCTGCAAACAGCTCTCAAGCTTTATAAAATTACTTACAAAATGTGACATGCTGCATGTCTCATTTACTTCCCAATTTATAAAAGTCAAGTATTTTATCATATTCCTTTGAATTACGTTTTGATCTAGCATTGAAGATGGACCTTCAATCAGACTTTCAGTTTTTACCACAGTTCAGGCTGTAGCCTATACAAAGACAAATAATTATAAATGTTTTATACCATCTGTTTAACTGTTTGAATGCATTGCTGTCAGAGAAGAGTGCAAGTGATGGCAGAGATGGAAAACTGAAAATAGAACAGAACAAGGGAGAGAGATAATGGGCAGATGAACAGTGGAGGAACAAGGCATGATAGCTGAGACAGAGAGTGAAGAAGGGCAAGAGAGATGAAAGGAAAGTGTTATTACCTAATTTTTCCACTTCACCCTTTTTGACCAATCTCTGTGACTGTCTGAAGGCTGATAGAGTAACTGAAAGTAGCCTCTGTGTGTGTGTGTGTGTGTGTGTGTGTGTGTGTGTGCGTGCGTGTATGTGTGTGCATATAATTGTGAAACTTTTATTATTTTTAAATTACATTTTTAGGGGTTTAGATTTTTTTTAAAGCAGTTTAAAATATTATATATATATATACACAACAGTTTGATGAAATATCTCTCAATGCCACTAGATGGAAGTAGAACACCACATACATATTAGACCTGTAATTGCACACAGACAAATGGATACATGTTGTGATTTGTTAAATGAATGTGTCCACGTCATCATACATACATACATATATAGGCTAAATTAAATGTTTTCACATTATCTTAGAAATAATATATATGAAGCCAAACAATACCTTTAGTTAATCTGTGTTTCTTCTTTTGTGCCACAAGTAGAGGCACTCTATTTTAGATTACAGGGACTCTACACTAGCTAGACTAAATCAACTCATTTATTTTAGCTGAAGAGGTGCAGTTAATTAGCCATTCATCCTCTGCTACTATATGAGATAGCGTTGAACGTTCTCTTCTTGTGGCAGTATGTTTCATCATAGAAAGGTATTCCCTTGAAGATACAAAGCTCTTGAAACATTCCTGGACTGACTAATTTATATATCTATTAAAGACTGCATCTGCTGATCTCTGTCTAATGAGTTTGTCTCATTGGACAAACTTTATTTCGCATGTCACCCAATAGGAGCACTGAAGACATCACCTCCCTCCTCCTCCACTTCACTACGCTGTCTCCCATTTGATTACATTCCTCCTACACTATATGCATTACAGTTCCCCTCACAGCGGTCATGAAGATGGGACCTGTAGTCCAGGGCTTCCTTGCTGATGGTGAAGATGGGAAGGTGAAGATGGGAATCTGCACCTTCCTGAACCCTCACCACATTGACCTCACCAACCTCAGCATCACCAGGAACCCAGTAGAGAATGTGAGTAGCTACATGTACCTAGGAGTGCACATCTGTGTCCACAGACATTTACACACGTTACACCCTGGAAGAAGCAAGGCAGCGTTTGTATCACCTCAGATCTCCAATTCAATACATAAACAATCCAACAATCCATAAACACTTAATATTCACACAATAGTTAATGTGCTTTGTTCACACTGCATATTGTTGCCGCTCAGTACCTCTACAAACTGATAACACTGTAAACCGTTTAGAACTAGTCACCTTTCATGCTTATTTTATGCTAATTTCTATTGTTTACATTTTTATTTTACTGTATGTTTGTTTATTTACATATAAACAGTTTATACACTGCCACAATTACCAAAAGCAGTCACTAGATGTCAATGTTACGTTTGACATGAGACAGCAAATATGCTGTATTTCTACAAATTGTGATACATTAATCCTGTATTTCAGGCAAATTAGTTACCTAACTGATACACAGTTAAACAATACACACTGAAGGCAATATTATAGCTTATTAGACTTTTCTGCGCTTTCATTAATGACAGGACCAGTGCAGCGGTTCCATTAATGTCAGAAGAGATTGATTGACAGAGGAGCATGAGGAGGTTATGTTGTTAAGTTCTGTTTAATATGAGTTTTATAAAAAATCATTATTAGTTTGTCTTTTACCTTTATGTGTACATTGGAAAAAGAATAATAATAATAATAATAATAATGTTTTTTTCTTTGGTGTGTTTTCTGGTGGTACACATAAGGGATAATATTGTTATAATCAACAGAACAAATGTTTAACAATGCAGTTTTTGCATTTGCCATCAGATGGAAGTGTAAACCAATATTCTCCTTGAAGTGTCTGATGCTGGAACTGTCGTTAAACATACATTTTATAATATTAGGCCTAAGTGCCTAACTTTTGTGTACATTTATATTTATGGAAACCAAAATTGTCACGTAACTATTGCTGCCGAAAAGCCGTAAAAAAAAAAACGTTTTGATCATAAACGACATTTTTCATACAGGGCATATTCCATATAAACGCTCAACATGTTTTTCCAATATTCCATCCATCCAACCATCCATCTTCATCCGCTTATCCAGAGTCGGGTCGCGGGGGCAGCAGCTCCAGCAGGGGACCCCAAACCTCCCTTT
>JAODUH010031266.1:0-22578 GCA_027564835.1 Typhlichthys subterraneus
GTTGAAGATAAAAGCCTTTTGTAATGACTTCCATTTCCCTCCCGTTAGATCTACTATAAGGGTAGCTCAACTGCTTTAATCTCACTAAGGAAACCACACCCAATACCACAAATAAAACCATTACAACAAGAGGTTTGCTGGTGCAGTTTTAGAAGCTGACCTCTCTTAGGCGAACCTGCAGGTGTTAATGGCCTTGCCCTATCAACAAGTTAGGATCAGTTTTTGGCAAATCATCCGATCATGACACTTTTACATAACTATCACTTTAATATGCTCAAATAAAAATTACCTTCCCTTACATGTATGGATAATTCATAATAATTTAGCAATCAGTAGAATTAAGGCTAGGGCTAAATTTATTATTTCATTTTCCAACTTGGGAATGACCCCGTTCTTGACCAGAGTTGACCAGGCCCTGAGCAACCCATCTCCTGTACGAACAGCAGGCCTGCGTTTCAGCTGTCTTGCCTTCAGAATGAAAAGTGTACATCTCCGATGGAATTAGTTTGGTTTATCACCTAAAGGAATACACTCTTTTCATTCATCCTCTCTCCCTCCCTCCCTCCCTTGTTCCACCAGATGAGAATCAGATGTTCTGTAGAGGAAGGAAGTTCCCCCTCCCATCCGGCTTCGCTGGGGACACAGGACAACACATGTGCTGCAGCGTGGGCGTGTGCGTGCAGGCATCTCTGAGAGGAAGCTGAACATTCCACCCACCTCTCATCACTGTACAGCTGTGAGCCGTTCGAGAGCACACTGACAACAGACGCAACCGCTCTCTCACGTAGGCCAGCTTCAGATCAAGGTCGCCCCTGGCTCGCCAACGAACGAACGAACGCCAACATCGAGTAGCTTGACGGCAGACCTGACCTTCCTTGCAACTCGCAGCAGCTGGCTTCAGTCAGTCACCTGCCACTGGCGCGATTCCCACAAACCATTTCAGGAATTTCCGCCATTCGGGCACCAGGCTTTACAATTTAGGACACGGGCTTAGGAGACTTCCTCTGGCGTGGCCTTGGAGGTGGCCTGTCAAAAGCATGACTTGCCCAATCAAAGACGAGGCAAATTCCTTGACGCCTGCTAACTTCACGCTGTTGTGCTGGATATGCTCAAGCTTTTTTTTCCTCCCCATCACCAAACACCCAGTCTGAGTTTACGTCAGACCGAAAAACCTCTATGTACAGTCGTGTGTGAATAAGGCCGGGGAAGGGGGGGGGGTCACCCTCTCCTTTGACACAGCAAGGCAGCGGGGTCGATTCCCCAGACAAAAAGGCTTTTCAGCATCTGATTTGCAGCACTGTTTGAATTGGGCCAATACACTGTCATGCAAGAGGGACAAGTGGAGAAAAGGGGCAGAAAATACTGAGAAAATAATTCATCTCTCTCTTGTCTGGGTTTGAATGGATCTCAATGCCTCAACATTGGGGTCATGGAAAGGGGGGGGGGCATGTGTACAGCAACAGACAAATGTAGCAGTGTAGTGTCTTGTTTCATTCACAAACGCATCTACTGTGTTCACAACCGGTGAATTAACATAACCTGCAGAGGATAACTATTTTATATGGTTGCATATCAACAACACAGTGCTTCATCTGTATAGGGAAAAACATTGCTATGGAAGCAAACACTGCTTTGTTATTAAAATGCCCCCAGCCCCCAATTCAGTAACAACTCTAAAAAAGGAAGGAGATAAAAACGGAATGTCAAAATAAAACATGTTTTTCTTTCTCCAAGTCTATTCTTTTTTTGTTTAAAGCATCCAGTAAAATTTTATTTCCGAGGGTAAGACAATGAGTCTACTGTGGGATACCCCATATAATTATGTTTGACCTTAGCGGTTAGCATGTAGGCTAGCCTTGGGTTTCTGCGATTTCTTAAGCCTATTGTGGCCTCAATGGTAATATACTGCTAATAAACAAAAAAGGGACATATTTCACCATTTATTATTAACAAAATGACTAACGGCGAGACAATTATAGGACTAGCAGCTGTGTTTGAAACCTTAAACAGCCGATACTGGGACTTATTTCCCCCTTCACTTAAGTTTTCCAAGTCAGTTTTGGAAAAAGAGCCGGCAGCCCTGCCATGACAACCACACTCCTCATCTCACGTCTCGACAGTGAGCTTCCATTACCCGGAGATACCAGTCATGAGATGTGTTTTCCGTGGTGTCTGTCAAGCAGAGTGCTAACTCACCGAGCTGACTCTGTTTTTCCTGACATGTGGACGTCAGTTTGGACAGTTGTTGGTACTTCGCGGCAAGCTGGACTTTGCCATTATTAAGACGAGGTCTCTGAGAAAGGTTGTCCTCTGCCAAACTGCGATTGGACGTCAGGAGCGTCTCTCTGTCCAACTGCAGCTCCTGAAACTGAGTACAAGGGGGAAACATTTTTAAACTGTGGCTTACATGGTTTCAGAAAACAGAGAGGGAAGGTCTAAATCCAATAAACATTATGACTTGCATGATTGCATTATTATGGCCAACATACTGGGTCATTTCTGGCTCAATAGCTGCTATGAGATTCCCACAAGTGTCTTGTTTAATTTATTATAGACCTGAGCAAAGATTAGGGTCCAGCAAACGTCTATATTATGACAACTGACCATTAATCACCTCATGAATTATTGAAATAAAAAAAGTGATAATTTTAATTTATTCCATTCCCCTATTGTGAAATAAATGCTACACGTTTTTATTTGATTTAAATTGCAATAATTCGAGCTCATTTAGAAAATGACTGAATCTAATTATAGTTAAATATAGCCTGACAGCATGCAGTTACAGCCTATTAAATAGGCCCTTTCGGAGGATAAGGTTAATTCTTCTTAAAACCCGTCAATTTTCTTGTCCTTCAAAGTATTTTTCAAAACATGTTTATGGTGAATTTCTGAACAAACGAGCAGAAAATCTCCCAATGTAATCATCTGAGGATGCGATCAATGTGCACACATTGTGTAATTCTCTCAGAAAACGTGAGGATGATTCAGCCAACCACACTCACCATAAGTATTGGACGGAGCAAAAGGAACCCTAGAGCGCTTGGCAACCGAATAAAAAGCAGGGGTTTAAATTTAATTGGTACGACTAAATGAATTCACGCATATTCATTATAGTCCGTTGTACATGTCTGCACATTACAGCTTCTGGATACTGTGGTTTTCTCGACTTGTGCAGTTACGCTCATTAATCGCTTAAGTTATGTTGTAAAGTATGATTTGTTTCGCTGACCAGTGAGAGACGATATATCAGTGCTACACCGCTCCTGCACGCGTGCAGATTACTCTCTTTATTCCGCCGTGGGCCTAGTCATTCCTAGCCCAGGCATGGGCAGAAAATGCCAGTTAATCATTCAGGTCTTCTGATGTGAACATGGACCGCTGTGCTCTTTATTCTCCTTTGCGCAACCTGAGCAGGCACCCTTGCTTAGTACTCTCATTCGTGCTTAGTCACGTGTGTGTACGCGCACATGTGTGTGTGTGTGTGGAAGGCAAAAAACAACAGTGCACCGTGGACTCGACAGCTGTGACTGTCATAGCTTTTATCGAATATTTGTGGGAATACAGCCATAAAGGGGTTGCTTCTAACAGCACATGCCCTTTGAGCTACCAGATTCTAAGCATGTAGGTCAACAACAAAAAAAAAAAAAAAGTGAGTTCAGCATTTCTTTACATTACCAAAGTATAGTTAATAGAAACAAATGTTGCATGAATAGAATAAAGTGTTAAATACTAAACCCATAATACACGGGCTTTGCGTGTGATCTCAACAAAAGAAGAACTACCCTCGGCATCTCTCACCGTACATGGTATTTACCGTCTTTCACAATTAATTGTTTGAGAAGCAGCATTCCTGGCTCTTGGGTGGGGAACAACAGATGCACACTTTGTGTTCCCATGCTGCCATATATTCATGTTCATACTAATCTGGTTTCAAAGCTTGAGGCAGAAGTTGTTTACATTCACACATGCAGAAGGACTGGCATGCTTTGGGTCATGGTGGGGGGGGGGGTAATTGAACTCAGTGGAACTCTGCCAATATTGTCACAACTCAGCTGGAGACAAAAAGAGGGTGTGTGGGAGTGAGGAGGGGAGGGGGGGGCTTGAACACTGACAAAAGCCATGTTGTCTCACACACACACACAAGTTTCAGCAAGCGTATAAATGTGAAGCCCCTCTGGAGAATCCATCAGTCTCAGCAGTGCTATCGCCGACTCTCACGTCTTCCTAACCCCCCCCCATCCACACACACACACAAACACACACCACCACGTCTCTCTCTCTGAACCCGAGAGTTGTTCCTTCCCTCGTCACGTTGTGCGTAGCGCGCCTGCCTCACATTTGACGAGGTTCGTGAGCATATAGGGGAATAGGGGACGTGACGTCACACACATCGACCGCACAGAGCCATGTGTGGCTGTGTGCCCTGCCGCTTCATGCACTGAACAAAGTCAGCAAAGACCAGCAATGGCACAGAGCCACACCACTCCCAATATGGCATTGCCAGCCACCACCATTTCCTACCACACACTCCTGTAAAACTGCTGAGTATACTAATGTTTAAAAAAATTATAAATCACATAAGCAGCACATTTCGATATGCAGACAGACACATCACAGATTCATATTTTCCTCCTATCTCTATCCTATCATTTCAGCCCCCATTACCAAGTCATCCATACCAGATACAGGCTGTGCCTCTGGGATATGTATTTTGATGGCTCGCCTGTAAAGCAGAGCCGACAGTGTTTATCGTCACTGACAAACGTCCGGGGAGTACTTTGGTGTCGCTCTGGTACGGAGAATATAGACGCTGCACTGTGCTGTTGTCCACTATAGCTAAACGTGTCTGACCACAGGAAATGTGCTAAAGAGGTGTTCCTGACGTGGGTTTGACAGTTTAAAGATAGACTCCTGTGACTGAGGATCAGGCCTAATTAGGCCTCTGCAGTCCTGCGCTATCAATTTCACAGTACACGTTACACAACTCCTCAGTGAAACCGACGTGCTGTGAAGATCAGCTCCCTGAAAGAGGCTTATTTGTTAGGCAATCTGACGTTGGAGTCGGACCAGACATGGCAGGGTGCGAGTAAGCTTAGCACTCTGTTCTGTTAGAGTTAAAAGCTTTTATATAAAGTATATATAGTTAGTGGACCACTGCAGATATTATGTATTAATCATATTGTGCCATCATGACCATATGGGTGGTAAGTTAATGAGGCATGGCCTACTGGCTGACACAAACCTTGACCACTTCAGTCATACAACACAAAGTTAGATCAATTTAGACTAGTAATCATACTTCTGATAGTATCATGACAACAGCAGGGAGGTTTGTGTATAACAATCAACAGTCATCTTAATTCTTCTTGGACTCCAACATTGAAACGTACTTGAGTGACATAGAAGAAAATGCTGCCAAAGATGACTAAACTTTAACATTTTACCACACAGTTAGCAGAGGTTCCTGTTACAACCAAAGCCCGGAGACTTTAGTAATGTTAGACCTTGTTGAAACTAAAGGATGTGGTCTAAGTGGATACATCTCATAAGACCATGGTGCTCTGTATGCTTATACTGTGGGATCCAACCCCTTGCTGAGAGGCATCGAGCCTATTCACAGAAGCCGATTTCATATGGCGTCTCACTCATAACTGAATGCAGTCCAACAGTATCAGTCGAAATAACTAAGCTTTCCTTTCTAGCTTTGTATGCGATACCCACGGCCGGGATGAAAGAGCTGTGTGTGGCAGCATGGGTGGTCTAGATACAAAAGACACCCTATATAACCCTGACTTCAACTTTGCACTTTAGTAGCCTAATCTCATCTCAGTAAAAACAAAACAAGTGAGAGGAGAGTGCAGGTATGCGGTTTGTGATTGTGCTTATCTACGTATGAGAAGAGATGCTATAAATCTGGACTACAGGAAATGATTCCATTGCTTCCTACGCACAGCTCAACGCGTAAAGGATGGGTTCAAACGAGTTTTTCTATACAAATAATTGAAATGATCACAGAAATAATGTAGGAATTCGGTTGATTAAGCCTGGCAAAACAGAGCAGTCCGCCACGCTGTCAACCATCCATGATCCATGTTACATGGTTATAGCTCATTGCAGGCTATGCAAATCATGTGCCACCACAAAAGGCATCTAAGTAAACGCAAACATAAATACTGAACACTTCAGGAATTGCTAATGATTTCATTTAAATAAACAAAAACAAAAAAAAACAATTTCGCTTCTGATCCTTTACTTATTTGCAGGGTAAAGAAACCTATAGGTTACCTTTTCGTTGAGGCGAATTATTTGATCCATTTTATCCTCCTTTTGTAAAAGCTCCCGCAGTTCGCTTGTACTCAGAGCCCTGTACCCGTCGGGGCATGCGTTTGCGTCCTTAAAGTTGGACATTGTATTCCGTGTAACTGCGGTACATGCGAATTGAAACGATAGCCCGCTCACTTACATGTCTTTCACGTTGGAATGCGATGCGATGAGCCAAGAGCTCACAGACCGTATCAACCCAGCTTCAGCATTAAAATACCGGGGTTAGATCTACTTCCGCTTGCAGACTTTCAAAATACAGGTCCTACGACATATCAATAATGTAAATAACGTTTAGGAAATAAGGTTTGACAAGACAATGTAGGCTAACATATAAGGTAATATCATGTGATGTAATGATATCTTTATTAGGCACGGTCACCTTGCAGGTTCATGAAATGTCCATACAGACCGTTAAGATGTAGGCCTTAAAGAATTCAGAGACTCAAGCATGAGCAGACTACAAGTTATGCAAAAAGGTCGGCAAGTGGGCTACAATATAGTTATATGGCTTCAACAGGCCTAGACAGATGAGATATGACTGAAAACAAAACGTTCACTAACTTGCTCTGCTCTTATGTCACGCCCACTCTGGTGTAACCTGGGGAGCATTCAGTGGATTGAACGTTTTTAACGTTCACTTAACTTGTTTTGCTAAGGACAGCTTGTTTCCTCGAATACGTTCAAAATGTTCTTGAATTACTTTCTTCGTTTAATGGACGTGGCGAGTGTTGTTCAATGACATGTATGAAGTAGACGTGTAAGGGGTCTAGCCTTACACATTTATGAATAGTCTATTTGTCATTATTTAGTAGACTACCAGTACCAAATGACCAAATTGTGCATCTGTACAGCTGAAACACAATTTACAGTAAAACGCTGTTGTTGTTACTTGTTAACTTTGTTCAACTACAGTAGTACAGCCCAACAACCAAACCGTCCCTGTTTTGTAACCAGGCGTTCAGTCCACTGCCGTTCGTGTTCATTGAACGTGTAGCAAACGTTAGTGATGGGCATTCCGGCTCTTTTTGGTGAGCCAGCTCTTTAGAATCGGCTCAGCAATAAGAGCCGGCTCTTTTGGCTCCCAAACGGCTCTTCATTTCCTAACACTTCTGTCTTTTATAATTCATCATAATTAAACAATATTATGACCTATGATTGATATGAGTGCACTGTATCACTTAAACTAGCCTAAGCGTATTATTTCCAGAATAGCCTGCAATTCTTTTACTTAGTTTTGCAGTCACGGTCTTTCAGTTAGTGAATCAACTTATTAAAGAAATAATTAAATAAATGGAATTGGCGTTTGTGTCAGATATGTATTAAAAGTAGAGGTTATAGCTTTCTACTGATATTATTGCTCTATGCATATCCTACTGTACTGCTGTCAGAATAGGCCTACACCAAAGATGAGAGCAGGCTAATGTGCTGCGCAAGTGCAGTTAATATAGGGATACTAAGTTCAACTACCCGTGGGCCTGAACAGAGAACAAAACTCACAAGTATAGCCTGCTGTGAATGGAAGCTAGTGATGCCAACACCTTCCATCATCCCGCATCCAGTCCCGACAAATAAACTATAGCCTATTTTTCTGTTTACCATTAACCTTCAGAACCATACCTTTGGTAGTTTTTTACTTCTTTCATATAATGGCTTCCAAAAGCATTTATGTAATAGCTAGCATCAAGTGTAGATGTCTCTTAAATCAACACCCTCTCAGCTACAATTAAAAACACAAATTTCATTGAAATACAGCATTTCATCTATTTATGCATATGAATTCTTATTTATAAGCAATGAGTTTCACGGGGTATGCTTATATTTATTTATTTCTATATTTTTATTATAAAAAAGGTTTTGGTACCAAAAATTTTACAAAGTCTCTCCTTTATTTTTCAATGTATTTTTTCCTTTAAGACGAGAGATTTTAGAGTCAGCGTTACCGTTGTTTTAGCTGTCCCTGTTAAACCAAATGACACAAGTCATATACCGACCTCTTCAGCGGAGTGTCTGGATTATGATGAGACAAACGGTCTTTAGCAAAGATCAAAAATATAAATGGGTCCCGTTCACAGCTGTTTGCTGGTGCTTTAGGCGAGAGATTTTAAGAAGCAGATTTCTCTTTGGTTTTGCTGTTATGCTTATGAACACAAGTCATGTACCGATATCGTCGACATAATGTCGGGATTATGGGGGGAAAAAACATTGGACTGGAATATTGCAACATGGGAAGATATGATAGGAAATATAAACATATGCAAAATCTGGTTTATTATTTACCATCAAAAAGATGGCTTTTAAAAACGGTTCTCAGACGAGAACCTCTCACCGTTCACTTAAAGTTGTTGGTTCATTTGCGAACAACCCATCACTAGCAAGCGTGTAACCAGATCCAAAAGTCACTTTCTGTCTAAATAGGGCTCCCGGCCATGGTCTGGACAGCTCCACTGGTGATTGTTTACATTCTTTGCATTCTATTTGGACATTTGGACATTTAGAAACCATTGGACAGCCAATCTGCATTGCCGCAATTGTATGTTTGCACATCATATCATCTCTAAACACATGCTTGACTGCCTTTTCACTTGATTTTCGTTCCTACCCTCACCTAGGGTCATGAAGGGTGGGTCATGACCGAATACTAGATCACGGTACAAGTGGCCGAAATGGTTTTTCTTAGGAGGGTGGCGGGCGTCTCCCTTAGAGATAGGGTGAGAAGCTCGGGTATCCGTGAGGAACTCAGAGTAGAGCCACTGCTCCTTTGCGTCGAAAGGAGCCAGTTGAAGTGGTCATGGATGCCTCCCTAGGGAGGTGTTCCAGGCACAGCCAGCTGGGAGAAGGCCTCAGGGAAGACCCAGGACTAGGTGCAGAGATCATATCTCCACATTGGCCTGGGAACGCCTCTGGATCTGGTAAAAGTTAAAGTACTGATTCAACTTCTGTACTCAAGTAAAAGTAAAAATGTACAGGCTCTAAAATTGTACTGAAAAGTTTAAAGTATAACTTTTCTAAGTACAACGTTCGCACCAGTTGTTTCTATGCATAAGCTAACTGAAGCTTGAGAGGACATTAATGTTTTAATAATATATTATAACAGAATCAATCCTGGACCAAAAACTCTTCACACGGTGAGCACAGCAGCAGTATGTGGCTTAAACTGGATTGTTTGTTTTGCATTAAATGGAGACTCTACATCTTTCAAATGTCATGGATTCCTTTCTTTCAGACACAGCCACCACCATATGTAGGCTACAGGACAATTGGCACATTTATATACTCTTTTCAAAACAAACATTCATTCAAACAGATTGCAATTGCATAATATCTGTATATTATATGATAAGTGTATATTACAAATAATATTTGGAACAATTGGACTAACCAAATCTGCTTCCCATTGCATCATATTGCCAGGAATGGATCATGGCTAAATATGATTTCCTAAGTGTATTGTCCAACATGACATACAATGTGATGTGATGTGTGAGAACCTGTGGCTAAATAAGATAGAGTTGACACCGCTACTACATCTGTAGATGGTGTATACATAGTCGACAAATTCAATATACATTTTTCTGTCTCTCGCATAAATTACAGTATCTTATATTGTGGAGCTCATGGTTTCTGTATTTTCTTCTTCGATTTAGGTTGAAAGCAATCTATTATTATATTGGAAAGGCGCTCGGAATTATGCAAAATGAATCAACAATTCCTCTCAATTGTTTTCGAGGGCATTAACACTTAAGTAACTAGCCTGTTTTAAAAATTTAATGAGTAGAAGTATATATATTTGTGTTAAAATGTAAGGAGTAAAGGTTAAAAGGTTTCAGAAAAATAAATACTTGAGTAAAGTAGATACCTGAAAAAGCTACTTAAGTACAGTAGTATTTACCTGTAAGTATTTTTTACTTTCCAGCTCTGCAAAACAGATATCCCACCACAAGCCACTGTATGAAATGGGAAGTAAACTTGACATTTACAAAACAAACAAATGTTTACACCAGTTAACCTCCATGAAAATCTTATAAACTAGCCTATATTTTTAAATTGTCTGGTGCATAAAAGGTAAATCACAGCACGAAATGAGCTAAACTCAAATCAAATAGGGGTTTAAGTTGTTATGTTTTGTCTTCAAATAAAAAAAAATTAAAAAAATCAAATAGAAAGATCTAGGTTGCAGATGTACAGTAGTACAGATATAAAATACTGAATGGCAAACATGCACATGACAAGCACATACAAAATACAAATGGATGGAACTACTACATGTAACATGACATTTATAGAGAAAGTGTGTATTTCCTAACCATAGGGGGCAGTTGGAGCCTGCACCCATGCACATTCACAATAACGAGATACGTGCCTATATTCAACAGCATAATTAGCCTGGTGTAAGCAGACAAAATATTCACTTTGTGAACAGGAATATAACATGGGAAAAAAAAAAAAAAAAACATTTTGAGCTGAGCCCAATAATTGTGCAGATCAAGGATAGAGCCCCTACTTGGGTACCCTTCAGGAATAGGAGGACCATTTTCAATGTTTTGCGAAAAACGCTTTTATCTTCCTTAGTGATTTTATAGAACATGGCTGTCATAGTACAAAATAGGGGAATTTTCATTTTCTGATATCTTATTTTCTGTTCCTCTAATGTTCTGGTAAATCAACCATTTTGAGTGTGTGAATACCTACAATGATTTGCAAACAGATACTTCTTTTATCTGGTGAGATTATACATTACATTTGCTTAAATGCATGACAATCTATTTTGGTTGCAATAATAATAATAATTATAATATATACATCCCTGCTTCTAAGAACTGTTTCCACTTCCTGTTTTTACTATTGTCATATTGCTCAAAAATTACAACATGCTTTGTGTTGATGATAGTATTAAATCTAGTGTGTTGTAAATATATAATTAATACTTACATAATTATTAAAGGGACAATCCTTGACTATGTTTGTGCCCCACACTTGGCTGTAGGAGAAGGGAATTGTGTGTGTGCGTGCGTGTGATGGGGAAGGTGGTAAATACAATGTACTGTTACTAACCAAAACAATGCTCAAATTAGGAATCCTATACCTTCAGTCAAAAAGTGCATATACTCTACAGTTAGTATGATCAAAGAATCCACAATTGTAAATATCTATGATAAGACAGATTATTCTCAACAGGACCTGGAGTGTCTTTCTGAATACCTAGTCTCAGAAGAATGCCTTAGTCTCTGTACAGTATTCTCATCCCAGATCATCATAGTCCTCTTCGTCATCAGGCATTCCTATGTCATCGTAGTCTTCTGTGGAGATGGTGCCTAGACTGACGCATTTATCTCTGGCCGACCGCTGGATGGTGGGCGACGATTGGAGAATGGTTTCTTCTTCCACCACTTCAATGTAGTCAGGAAGTTCGGGGATCTCCTCATAGCTGTCGGCATCTGGTGAAGGTAATGGACGTTCTGAGAGTTGTACAGTGGTCGTGTGCAGTGTGATTATAAAAGGTGTTTGTAGGAGAGGGCAGCTGTTGATTTCAGCTCAAGATACCGCGTTGTTGGACATATCCGTGTTTTCTATCATAGCATCTTATCCTATCCTACGTTTGTGGAATGTGTATCTCAACTAAAGCATTGCCTGCCTATTGTTCTTTCACCTAATTGTTATTGACAATAAAGTTTGCACACATTCAGTCATTTATCTATGTCTGCAATGTTGTCCACATAAACAATAATATAATCATATTTGCTGCAATTCATTGCTGACTGTCCAGTTAATGTGATCCTACTTCAAAATAAAGAGGTTGTGTTTTTGGTAGAACAATTCTCTCTCTGTAATGCTAGCCTAGCATAGGAAGCTTGCCTGTAAGGAACTGCGTCCTTGGGGGTAGAGGGGGAACATCCTGTTCAATCTTTCTGGTATGATATTTGTTGCTTCTGAAAAATAGAGAGATGTCAGCATGTAGGTAGTTCTATTTCATATACAGTCCATGGATTCTAATTGCACAATTATATACTTAATATACTTACTGGGCATATAATTTAGGGGTGACTCCAAGTTCAAAAGATTTTGACATAACTATGACAAAAGAAGATAGTGACATACTGTATCTTAGCTTCATGTGCAAAGAAAAACAAATTATGCAAGCACAAAATAATGTTTTGCTTTGTGGGAATTGCATATGGAAACATTTATCTTATTTGGTCCAACACATAGCAATTAAACACATATCATGTGTCCTTATTATCATAATTACAATAACCTACAAGCATATACAGAAGATATCCAACATACCTTCATCGTGTATACACTTGTTGTTGATTATAATAAAGATTATGATTATTACCATAGACCCCAAAAACACTCCAACTAAAACCCATAACCACACAAATTCATATAAAATACCCCTGGGGTCAGCCATCTGCAGAAAATAAATGTTAGTTAATAGTTATACTTTGTTATTATCAGTATAAACAATAAGTTGACACCTGTCATTAAATGTTGTATAGCTTGCCTTGATGTCTCAAGACTGGAAAGAAAATGACTTCCCTTTTTCTTGCCTGATTAAGTCTCAGGGTTTATTTTGGCACACTAGATGCCTGCTGAAAAATGAAACAATCTTTAACAAAAACATTTGTGAAGATGTATATTTATTATTGATTAAACAAACATAACAATAAAGGCTGGTGAGTATACTAGCAAAACGTTACATTTGAACCCTTTTACAAATAACTGCAGAGCACTGCTACATTATACAATGTAGTGTACTGTCTGTAAGTGTATATAGGTTTTGTTAAACACACACATCTTTATATAACTTTATCTCTGTGAGCAGAATTAAATTAATTATGGTCGATTTATCTATTTGCACCATATCTTACTAGAAACATTGCCTAAAACTGTTTCCTGTCAAAGCCCAAGACAATGCAAACAAATATGAAAGTAAAAGAAAATTACAATTTAGAGACTACTACAATGATGTTCTTGTTAGTGAACATTGTACAATATCTTACACCCCACATATTGGAAGAAATTCACAAATGTTGGAGAATAAAAATCATCCCAATTGTATAACAACACAGTCACATATCAATATGATACTCATAATATATTTCGGAATAATCACATTTAAATTGTACTTTGCATGAAACAGTTTGATTTAAATATTTTTACCTTACCTTTAGTGAAAACGGACGACTGGTTGGTTATAACAGTCATGTAATTGTGTGTCGAGGATGGTCAAATTGAACTGTGTCATCGGGTATTTTGAGTTATCTGCTTGTTGTCATTTCCCTAAAGGAACCGTAAGTCATAACTGCACACCCTTGCAATGCTCTGCTGAGTATGCTATGCACTGTTAGTCTATCTGTGGGTAGTGCACCACATATGCACACTACATCTGTGTGAAGCGTTAGACAATAAAACAATAGTATGTTGTGCTTTTGTTTGTGTGAGTCTATTTCTTTGCCGTATAAGAGCTGTAGTATTATTAGTAGCCTAATACTTTGAACACATTATGTTTCATGTCATTTACTTTAAGCCTCTATACAGGGGTCCCCAATCCTGGTCCTAGAGGGCCACTGCCCTGCATGTTTTACATCTCTCCCTGTTCCAACACAGCTGACTAAATTGAATGGGTCGAGCTATTGATTGGAATCACCTGTGTTGGAGCAGGGAGACATCTAAAACATGCAGGGTGCGGCCCTCCAGGACCGGAGTTGAATAGCCCTGGTGTACGCCAATCATATTACGCGGAGTAGCTCTATGTGACTTTCTGCCACTAGATGTCAGTCACACTAAGCTCCACTCTGCGCTCCATAGGAAATTAATAAAATTCCTGTGAAACTGTACGCAACTACGCATCGAGTGTGTAAGGGGCGTAAGGCCGCTGCATACTAGAAAATGTGTGGCTTCGCGCAACGCGGACCAGCGCTCGGATAGTTCCAAGCATACTTCACGCGTGAAGTATGCGTATTATGCATATATCTGTATACAAAAAAAAGTGCTTTGAAATTAGCGATATTTATAATTACAATTATATGTACACACATTGTTTCCCGTTAACAATATTGGTGTAACTATGATGTTCACTGGAATTAAGTGTTTTTTATATGCCCCCATTTGCGAGCTTAGTAGGCTGTCTGTAGCTTGAGCAGTAGCCTGTCACACATGCGAAGTGTATGTCAGGCATTTCAACCTTTCCAATTAACGATTAATACTGAGAATAAAACAATCATATTGTACTGTTGTCTTTCTTCAGATCAAACAGATCAAAAAGATAGAAACAATATAGAAATGGGTGGTGATTTTTAGAGCTCTCGCCTAGGATGCCAGATTGGCCAGAAACACCCCTGAATATAATAATAATAATAATAATAATAATAATAATAATAACTAATAACTAATTAGTTATTAGTCTAATTGTAAATGGCTTGTGTATATGTCTCTTTTTGTTTCAGATGGAGGTGGCTTAACTTTAGAATACTCCGAATATTAGAATAGTCAGAAATTCAGTTATAAAATCTTTTGAATCCTTTTATAACTGGGTCTATATTGTTTAGTGGGGGAATGTAAAATAGCATAACTATTCACCAGAATATAGGAAATTAAGTGTATGATGCTTAACATGTTCTGGGGGAGCCCCTTCACAACGCCCCTGGCCTGCCCAATGCGATTATTTCATAGCAAATGTAAGTGTAACTTCGAAGACTTTTATTTTGGAGATTGCAAAAATACCGGAAAGCAAATCTGTAGAGCTTATGCCTTGACAGTGGTTGTGATGTTAGCCTGTTTTCTTGGACACTCCTAGCTTATCAACTCTGCATTGCTTATTGCCTCCAACCTCCAAGAAGCCATGGCCGAGCAGGCCTCGGGACCCCCCCGGCCGCCCCGACATGACGGTAAACGCCTTTGCTTTTCGCTGTATTTGTATGTAGAGACTAATGAAGTAAGAGAGACTGCGGCCTCTGCAGCCTCCGTTTCGCAACACCAGCTAGCGTCATCAAACGACGTGTCACTGGCTGTCAAAGTGCTACATACCTTTCTTGAGCTCACCTGGGCATTTTGCATTGCATAATAGTAACACTGGCATTACCATACTGAATGTAACGCTGTTTAAATTAGTGCCACATTTAGCCGCATAACGTCAGTAACGTTAGCTTGTAATGGATGGACAGCTAGCTTAAGCTAGGCTGAGTCGTCTAAATACATTGATAAGGGCCTGGTCCATACAGCGAATGGTGTCGCCGGTCGCTGTATTAATGTATGACCGGTCAAGTAAGTTACATGTACATGGTGCTGTGCGTCTGTCCTTGAGTGTTTAGAAACACAAAGGTTTAGAAATAAAATGTATTAATGTTTCATACAGTATGGCAGTATGGACTACCTAAAGGGCTACAGCTTTGTTGACCGCAAATAAGGGCGATCCAGGTGATTACTGGGGATTACCGTACTGTAACCTCCAGTATTTGCAGTAGGTTGATTAGGATGACAAAGGGAATAGGTTCAGCCCATGTTAGTCATTGTTGTTTTTCTTGTGAGAAATGTCACTCGCACTTTTTGTTATTGACAAATGAAGACATTGTTTGCCAACTTTAACTTAGGCAATAGCATTAAACGTTTAAATGTCACTGGCTAGTTTATTTATTTTGTAATTGAATGTAGGTATTGAACCCTTTCCAAGTTAATTAATTATTTCTTGATTTAATTTGCGTTTGAAACACCCATAGGCTGGCCAGTCCAAGATATATTTCTCCTGGGAAAGTTAGCCCATGTTTTCCATAAGAAATTGGGATACATCTCAGTTTTAATGTCTATTTGTTTGATTTTATAAGTAGGCCTAGGCCTTTGTCACTTTGTTAAAGAATCCCCCCACCTACATAATTTAAACTACCTGTTTGAAATACTGATTCACCACATCTAATTTTATATTACACGCTCTGCCTATAAATACATGTATGAATAATAATTCGTGCCATTATTCAGTCCCCCAGTTTATTTAAAATAAATGTGGTTACGATACGGACAACATTAATATCGTAATATATTTCTTCATTTCGGTCGATACAATATAATTCCGATATTGATATAAACAATATAAGCCTCAGAAAAACTCCTAAGAACACCCACTGGAGTACTTTCAAACTTCAGAAAAATGCATTTGCCAAGTCTTTGAAATATCCTCCTATTAAACTATGTTTTCGAAATTAAAAGGTACAAATAAATGTTCACCTTTTAGCCTTCATACAAAACGAGAAATGTGAAATCACGGTCAAATAAAAAAAAAAACTTTCAACTGTTATTTTTGTTTTGTTAATATTTACATTTAATTTATGAAGGCTATATTTATGAAACAGACAGCCAAATTCCACATAAATATTAATATTAAAAGATTGCAGGGTGCCCATTGAATTACATGTCCGCGTAACAATTCTGAATGTGATTGATTCAGCTTCATGCTTTTGGTGGGGTGAATTCAATGGAGATATTAGGAGAGATGGACCATTTCGAGAATTCTGAATGGAACTCTATGGGAGAAGTCCATAAAATCAAATACAGAAGTTGGAGGAAAAGACCCAGTTGCCTGCTTTACAGTATAACTGCCGAACCTTAACCTATTTATACAGGTGTGCATGCGTAATAGTACATAACCTGTGAGTAGGATATTCATGGGATAAGTCACTTCCGATAAGTCACTTCCGATGTGCCTGCCGCCATATTTGTGTCCAACTCCGACTATTTTAGACAGCGAATACAGTGCATGTAATTGAGACAAAGAAAATATAGGTGGCGACTTGCGATTCATATTACTTACCTCATCCAACTGTATTTTGTACCTTAGAATCTGCAAGCGTCTGCTCCAAGTTATTTTTACAGACATGTTCTACCTAATAGGCTATAACAACAACGGCAAATCACTAGTATTCTACATAGGATGTGTATCAATACGTCGTACATTCTGTGTGGGGATCGAAATATTACAGAGAGCACAGCAAACTGTTATCTTATCACAAAAGGTAGGCTGTCCGTAGATAGGCAGTTGCTTGGCAGAAAGACGGACAGCGGGATGGTGTATTTGTTCCTGACCAGGCCGTATGGATTCTGACTGCAGCAAGTCCACTTGTTGCTTCTAGTTCCACTGGATGCAGTTGCTGCTGTCCTTGCTTGTATTTTCAACAGTGCACAATACAGGCCGAGGCAGCCTACTGTATCTTTGACTGTCCGCTTTCTATATAATAATTGCATCTCATGGACAATGTCATCACTGATGGTCTCAGTGCTTTTTCATCTGAGTTCACTCAAACCTACCGTTGGTGTGGATGTTTTTCAGCTGCTTCCTGAGCAGAGAGAGAGAGAGACATGCATATGGTAGAATATAAAATATATGCATACTAAGATATTGTTCTGAGCAATTTCCCCTTCACATACACATGACACATACAGAGGTATAAGAGTTACGTTACATGCATGCATACATATAAACACACACACACAAATCTTATGTGATTAGTGTAGCCTAATACATAGTTTTCCCCACAGGTAGCACATTAGTAGAACCCCCTAACACTGTTACGTCTTATACATTAAGGACATGATTACTAAAAGTGAGACTGACATCATCTCGAAGCAGTTACAAAATGGAGTCAACAAAAGTATAACAAGATTACGTTAGCTAGTTTACTTCACAATATCTGACGTTAGCTATCATTTGCATAATGTGTACAATAAGTACATGGTGTGTTTGCATCATTGCATGACACTACTGTTAATAAATATATGGTAACTGGTAACTAAGCAGGTGTAAGCGTTATCTTTTTCTTGGCAAAGAAAGGTATAAGGTAACTGTAAGGCTTACGGTACCAGTAACAGTCTTTACTGCAGTCTACCGTAGAGATTGGTCTGCCACTCTCTTCTGATTAAAGCCAAGCCAACCATTTATTCTGACGATCTAACGGCTTTATATTTAATGCAGTTGTAGTCCTGGGTTTCTCTGAAGACTAGTGTTACAGCCAAGTTCCAACAACAAACATAACCCCGGCATGCTGTATGAACATTTTGTTTCATGGATCATCTTCCTTCGTTGTCTCTGGTAGTTTTATAGTAGAGACGGGAGTCACGTAGCTGACAGGACACAAATATGGCGGCGCTAACCTACAGTGACGTTACATGGTATCTATGAATAAGTTATAACCGCTGGGAAAAACAACTTACTTGTTAAACCTTATTTTGGGACAAAGTCATCAAACATTTTAAGCCGTTATCAGATTTGACTGGTGTTTACACGCTGTTTCTATGTCCCGTTTACCACTGAAAGTGCAGTTACTCTCTCCCCATTCATTTAGATATGGTCTTCCTAATAACTGCCCACAGGCATGACCAAGATGGCCGCCAAGTGGCCAGACGTGCCTTTAAGGGCTTTGGTTCAGCCCCAGTGACCTCTGCTCTATGTTGACTATGTTGTCATCTGTGTGTGTGTGTGTGTGTGGCCCAGGGCTCCTTCAGCAGAGTGTGGCGTCACTGGAGCAGGAGAGGGCAGAGTTCAACAAGCTCAAACAGCAGGTGGAGGCTGAATTCAACCAGAAACGGGCCAAGTTCAAGGAGCTTTACCTGTCCAAAGAGGGTGAGTCTTATCGCGCTAGTCTTCAAACACCTGCACACTCAGGTTTGTGACAGTTGCCACAGGTGGGTGTGGGTGGGCGGCTGCCACCCAATTAGAACCACCGCCCACCCAACCAACCAGTTTGGTATTATATGGGCTTTTTTTTTTAAATGGACCTTTTTTTTTTTCTTTCATTTTTAAGATACGTAGGTAAACTTAAGACAGTCTCCCCATCATGGGACATGGATATAATGCAAACAAAGTGGATGCAATATACTTATGTTACTCATTCAAACAGATGCCGGTTTGAAGCCAACCATTTTGATGAGACACTAAAAGTAGACATATAGTAGCACTCGCTGATGGTGCTATTTTTAACCGTGAGTTTAACATGGTGTTTTCCAAGAACGGTTAGCATACAAACATTTGCCCAGAGCCAGAGGATGAGCTATGCACCGTCTCTTTCACTTGAAGCCTGTGTGAGCTTGCTTTGGTGAGTGCAAGCATAGCCATAGCATATCTATCAGGCTGCAGACATATGTAAAATGAATATTTGCCTCCCATTCACTTCCATTTTATAAGAGTGAAGGTGCAAATTTGCTTCCTCTGGCGAAACAATTTTTCATCATTTTGTCCATCTAATCTAGAGTAAATCTAAATACACAACCTCAACCAACAGCAAGGATGCGTGTCTGGTTGACCCCACAGTTGGCTGCAGCTGGCTTTAGTTTTTTTAGTGAGGCAAGATGGACTGGAGTAGGATTTTATTGTGCATTTTGCATCGGAAGGCGATGGTCAATTGCCTGCGCAGTTTTTGATTCACGTATTTGTTACCGCAGCCTCACCCTGCCGGTGAGTATTGATCATTGCTGGATCGATTGAAATTTGACATAATTACGAACTGCACAGTGCACACATGCTGTCACTATAGGCTACTATCAATCGAACAATCGAAATTGCACGAATAATGTTCAATGTGCTAAAGTCACAAAATGGGAGGCTGTCGTTACGGCATAATATTGTAGGCCTTATAATTGGCCTGTGTAATTACAAAGCTGGCGGTGGTCACAAAAAAACAAGCCTGTAGGCCTATATGTGGTAATGTCTTACTACTAGGCTTGTAGCCTACTTGCACAAATAGCCTAAAATCATCGCAATATCACGATGTCATATCGAAAATGTTGCAGAAAGTAGGCAATATTGTTGTTGTTTTTTTTGTGGAGTTGGCTGTGTTGATTAGTTGTTAGATTTAGACATAACTTTTCTTTTTTCATAACTTTTCAGATTTTTCTTCTGTTTAAAAAATTGTTCATGATCATTATCACAATATCACATGTGGTCAATATCATGCAGCCCACACACGACAAGGGAGGAAATGCACAGGAGTTTGAATTAGACACAAAACAGCCAACCCATCCTCAGACAATAGAGAAACCACGAAGGGAAACGGAAGGATCGGCTCAATATAAGCACACAGGCTTATCATTGAACAGGGGAGGGGAAGGACTGCCACAGCGCTTCGGCCGGTGATTAACGCACCCACGTGGCAGCACGCCTTCGAGAGGAAGGCCTGATCACACCCCCCAGACCTGGTGTGATATTTCATAGCTTGTGACCTGTGTATTAGCCACCATTTTATTTGTTTATTCTGCACAAATGTACAGTATTCATACATGCAACCGCCAGTCAGAATAATAACGTACAATAATGTTCATGTGATGGAGGAGGTGAAATGGAAAAGCTGTGGTCTCCCCTGCTGCCAAGCCCTGCACTTAACAGTACACACAGTTAAACGAGGTTAGAATAATCAATCGGAATAATATCGGACTTCTTAATCACACCACATTAGAATCAAACGAGGTTAAAAATCCCAATTAACTTTTGCATACAATACAACATTTTACATTATTCTACAGAACATTTCCAGGAAAATAGAGCAAGGTTTTCTCTGGACAACTGAGAATCCACAATCCAATCGACCGAGGACTTTAAGGGAGAGGCGGTTTCTTTTGTCGAGTTGAAATGTCAGCAATTCAGCATCGCTTAATTCACAAATTCTTCTCCCATTCCGTTACCTCTCACCCTCAACTTCCCCACCCCCCAGAGGAGCTGAAGAGGCAGGCGTCGGTGTTGGAGGGGGTCCAGGCCGAGCTAGGCTCCGTGCAGGCCCAGCTGGCCCTGGCTCGGGCCCACATGGAGGACATCCAGGAGGTGGCCACTGTGTCAGAGAGCACCAAGCAGGAGGCCATCGACCAGGTTCGCAGCCAGTGGCAGGAGGAGGTGGCCTCGCTGCAGGCCATCATGAAAGGTCAGCCCAGGGTCTCCCCTCTCCCCCTTCTCCCTCCATCACCACCAGGGTCTCCCCTCTTCCCCCAGGGTCTCCCCTCTTCTCCCTCCTCCTTCCATCACCCCCAGGGCCTCCCCTCTTTCCCCAGGGTCTCCCTCCTTTCCCCTCCTCCCTCCATCACCCCCAGGTCTCATCTCTTCTCCTCAGGGTCTTCCCTGTTCCCCCAGAGTCTCCCTTCTTCCCTCTCATCCCTCCATCAGCCCATGTAGGTGTTTTAAACCTCTTCCTCTCTCGTGTCCCTCATACATGGTACAAACCTCTTCTTCCTCTATCCCTCCCCCAGACACGGTGTGCGAGTACGAGGTCCAGTTTCACCAGCGCCTGGAGCATGAGCGCGCCCAGTGGAACCAGTACCGCGAATCGGTGGAGAGGGAGCTGGCCGAGCTCCGGCGTCGCCTTACCGAGGGTCAGGAGGAGGAAAACCTGGAGGACGAAATGAAGAAGGTGATCCGGGCCAGAAGTACTGGTAGTGGACTATCACACTGAACCAGGCCTGAAGTTAGACTTACTGTAAATGTAGTAGTGTCCACAAACAAAAGAAATGACAACAATCAAACTCAAAACAACAATCTTGAGCAGTTTCATACAAATAACTGTCAATTTCACTGCTATTTGTCTTTTTGCAGTAATCAAAAAATACTATTTTCTTTTCCCTTTTATGACAGCCTTTTCATTTACTGTTTGCAATAAATTAAGTGTCTTAAAGGTCTTCCATAGGTAGGATAAACCTGTCTCACATTTGAGAAGGAAAAGGTTTCCAGCTGCCTTTTGCAGCGTACTCTGCAAAAAGAGCAGTTTGAATGTGTTTTTATCAACAAAAACAATCCTCTGGAGTTGAATATTCTTCAACCCCAACAACGCAAGGTGCAGCTGGCGTTTAGACACATGGGGAAACAATTGGAAAAAGACATCTCACTGCGTAAAGCGCGTCCTGTGTCATCAAGGCCTTAGTACGTCAACCCGCTGCTCGTAGTCGACATGAACAAAGCAACAGGTAGTAATTCTCGCAGCGCTTCGCTGCACCTTTCCGGTGCGTCATAATGAATGTGTCACGCTCATGTTTAAAGGCCCAGGAGGACGCGGAGAAGCTGCGCTCTGTGGTCATGCCCATGGAGCGGGAGATCGCAGCGCTGAAGGTCAGCCTCACCACGGCCGAGGACAGGGTGAAGGAGCTGGAGGCCTCCAAGGTTAGAGACAGACCGCTTAGAGAGTCCTCAATAGAACTCTATGTGAGAAGTACCGGAGACAGACCTCTTAGAGAGTCCTCAATAGAACTCTATGGGAGAAGTACCAGAGACATTATATAGAGGAGACAGAC
>JAODUH010031276.1:5657-16052 GCA_027564835.1 Typhlichthys subterraneus
TAACCACCACACTGCCCCTATAACCACCACACTGCCCTTAGAACATTCACACTGCCCCTATAACCACCACACTGCCCGTACAACCTCCACACTACCCGTAGAACCCCCACACTGCTAATAGAACCTCCACACTGCTGCTATAAAACACACCAGTTTGACGTCCATGCTTGAGCTTTGCTGGCGGATGTCTCTTCAGTGGGTTTGTGGCGTTGTCTGTCCCCACAGGAAGGAGTACGTCTCCTGCCACCTGGAGGTCGACAGCGCTCTCCATGCCGACGCTGGCCAGTACAAGGTCACCCTGGAGAACAAGCTGGGAGCCGCCAGCGCCACCATCAATGTCAAGGTCATCGGTGAGGGCCGATCCTTCAGCAGCATGCCTTGATTGTCCTGTCTGACCGCAGCCTCTGTCTTAACCCACGCTCCCTCTCTCCTCCCCTCTCTCCTCCTGTCTCCCCCTCCTTCCCCAGGCCTGCCCGGGCCCTGTAAGGAGATCATCGCCACCGACATCACCAAGAGCTCCTGCAAAGTGTCCTGGGACCCTCCGGACTACGATGGAGGCAGTCCCATCCTGCACTACGTGTTGCAGGTGAGCAGTCAAACCCTGGGCCTCAGCAGAGGAGCTAAGCTAGGCTAAGATTGGATCACCCACCTAACCTTAAACAAGCTAAGCTAAGTTCAAATAAGATCATTTAAACAACTTAAACTAAGCATATAGTAAGATACATTAACCTTAGATTAACTAAAATAAGATAAGATAATATAGGATTGGAGACTGTATAATTGCAGCTATACAGTATGCATCACTAGCCATACAGGAGAGATGAGACCATGTATAAAACGTGTGTGTGTGTGTGTGTGCGTGTGCGTGTGCGTGCACAGCGGCGTGAGGCTGGCCGCAGGACGTACGTGAACATTATGTCCGGGGAGAACAAGGTGAGCTGGCCCGTCAAGGACCTCATCCCGAACGGAGAGTACTACTTCAGAGTGTCTTCTGTCAACAAGATCGGAGGAGGGGAGTTCATCGAGCTGCGCAACCCCGTCATTGCTGAGGACCAGAAACGTAAGAGATGGAGTCTATTTGACCACACACGTGTATATTATATATACAGTATACAGTATACATTAAGTACTGTGCTATGGTGCACCAAGAATCCCACGTGCTTCCCAGCTCATCGTTCATGTTTATGGAAAAACACAAGTGCATGTGGCTACTGGTAACTACTGGTAACTACTGGTAACTAGAGGTAACTAGAGGTAACTCGGCGTAATTGGAGGTAACTAGGGTTAACTCGAGGTAATTGGAGGTAACTAGGGATAACTAGAGGTAACTAGGGGTAACTGGAGGTAACTAGAGGTAACTCGGCGTAATGGGAGGTAACTAGTGTTAACTGGAGGTAAATGGAGGTAACTAGGGATAACTAGAGGTAACTAGGGGTAACTGGAGGTAACTAAGGGTAACTGGAGTGTGTGTTATCTGCCCTCAGACATCCCAGACCCTCCCGTGGACGTGGAGACCCACAATGCCACATCCAGCACCATCACCCTCACCTGGAAGCCCCCCATGTATGACGGGGGCGCCAAGATCATGGGCTACGCCCTGGAGCGGCTGCAGAAGGGCGAGGAGAAGTGGGAGCGCTGCAACGACTTCCTGGTGCCCGTGCTGTCCTACACGGTTCGAGGCCTGACCGAGGGCAAGCAGTACCAGTTCAGAGTGAAGGCGGAGAATGCCGCCGGCATCAGCGAGCCGTCCCGCAGCACGCCCTTCGTCAAGGCCTCCGACTTCATTGGTACGCTGAGAAGTTAGCTGCTAGAAGTTAGCTGCTGGAAGTTAGCTGCTGGATGTTAGCTGCTGCTAGCTACTAGCTGTTAGCTGCTAGAAGTTAGCTGCTAGAGGTTAGCTGCTAGAGGTTAGCTGCTAGAAGTTAGCTGCTAGAAGTTAGCTGCTAGAGGTTAGCTGCTAGAGGTTAGCTGCTAGAAGTTAGCTGCTAGAAGTTAGCTGCTGGCTGTTAGCTGCTAGAAGTTAGCTGCTGGCTGCTAGCTGCTAGCTGTTAGCTGTTAGAAGTTAAAAGTTAGCTGCTAACTGCTAAAGTTAAATGCCAAATTAATTTCCTCCAATTAACCTTTACTTTGTGCATTAAGATGCAATGCTCTTGGAGCAGGTGTAGCAGGGTTGAGCCGGGAAGATTCTGCTTGATTCTGTTTGCTTCTGCAACAGCATGTAATGCATTGCATACAGTAAAATGTGAGGTGCTATAAACACCGTGGGTTTGTTCCCTCCAGGCCCTCCCAAGGTGTTCCTCAGCGGCAGCCTGCAGTCCGGCCTGAGCGTCAAGAGGGGCTGTGAGATCTGCCTGGATGCCAACATCTCCGGGTCGCCCTACCCCGAGATCACCTGGTACTGGAACAAGCAGGTGATCCGGCCCGAGGCCCTCAGGAAGAGGCCCGACAAAGCCCTGAAGAAGAAGAAGGTAGAGAAGAAGGAGGCCGAGAAGGAGAAGATGGAGGAGGAGAAGAAGGAGGGAGAGGTCAAGGTAGAAGAGAAGGAGGGAGAGGTCAAGGTAGAAGAGAAGGAGGGAGAGGGAGAGAAGAAAGAAGGTGAAGAGGGAGACAAGAAGGAGGAGGAGGAGAAGAAGGAAGAGCCATTGGAGGAGGTGGAGGAGACTGACTACCCCACACTGAACGAGCGCCTCACCATCAACAACAGCAGGAGGGGGGAGTCATCTGTGGTGGTGCGTAACACCGTGCGGAGAGACCACGGCGTCTACATGGTGAAGGTGGAGAATGACCACGGCATCGCCTCCGTCACCTGCGAAGTCAACGTCCTCGGTGAGCTGCTGCTTCACCGACACTGTTACTACGGCGATGTTACTACGGTGCCGTTACTGTGAAACATACAAGAGTATACATCATGCAGTACAATTACATAAATACAACCATGAATAAAATATATATTTCTAAGCCTACATAAAATAACTACTCAAGATTATGACCGCATGTTTGATTGTCCAACAGCCACCATTTAATAGCTTTGGAGAAAGAGTTGAACGATGAGATAGTCCTTAGAGCAGTTGCTATGGTGTTCCACGTATGTACTGCTCCATATGAAAAAGCTGATTGGCCAAAGCTACTTTTCCTGCATGGGAAAACACAATCACCTCTATTAGCTGCTCTGGTAGAAGAATTTAGATTTTGTTTAATAAATTCAGTGAGCTGAGGGGGGGGCAGACCATGACACATTTTATATACCAGTATAGTAAGTATGTCCAATGTTTGTTAATTGTTTCTACTGATTGTAATGTAGTCTTACCTATTTGTGTCCAACTGGTTATACAATAGTTCACGTGGGAGAGGATCATGGCATTAATATACAACTTTGAGGCCTCAGTAGTGAGATTATTCCTAATATATCTAAAATATGCCAAAATGAACTTCATTCTATTCACAACTTTTATAACTTGTGTTTTAGATGTAAATTGTGAATCCATTATGATGCCTAGATGTTTATATGAATTCACCACAGATAGTCTTTTCCCTGCTACTATAACCTCTGGGTCTGCATCTCTATTTACAGCTTTGGTAACAGCATACAGTACGTACAGTTGTACTGACATTACGGTGTAAACATGAATTAGCTAACCAGTTTGAGATATTAACCACTGATGCAGATTGTTATTCTGCGGCTTGCTTCTTGTTTTGTGCACGGTGCTGTTACTATGGTTACATTAGCCTAGTAACCCTGGGTGTGTGCTTCCTAGCAGGCTGTCCGTAGTTAAAGCTAAAGACATGCCTGTTCTCCAGACACCCCCGGCCCTCCGGTCAACTTCCGCTTCGAGGAGGTGAGGAAGAGCTCGGTGGTCTGCAAGTGGGACCCTCCGCTGGACGACGGAGGCAGCGAGATCCTCAACTACACCCTGGAGAAGAAGGACAACTCCAAGATGGAGATCGGCTACAGCATGGTGACCTCCACGCTGCGCGGGTGCCGCTACCTGGTGCCCAAGCTCATCGAGAAGAAGGAGTACCTGTTCAGGGTGGTGGCAGAGAACAAGCTGGGAGCAGGCATGCCCTGTATCTCCAAGCCTCTCGTTGCCAAGAACCCATTTGGTTTGTTGTTATGAGATATGTAGATATATCTATTAGAGTAGGGCTGTTTGCTGTTATGAGATATGTATATACTGTATTATATATGTTTACATATATGATAGATTATTTATTGTTTATGTTATTATTTTTATAATGATGTATCTATTATTTAGATTCATTTTATTTATTTATATTGTAGTTTTATATAGTTATATTTTCATTGTTCTGATTGTTTGGATGTGTGTTCCTGTGGCAGATCCGCCCGAGGCTCCTGATAAGCCAGTGATCGATGACGTCACAGCCAATAGTATGCTGGTGACGTGGACCCCGCCCGATGACAACGGCAGCCCAATCTTGGGATACTGGGTGGAGCGCCGTGAGATCAACAGCTCCCACTGGGCCCGGGTCAACAGGTAGAGAAACCCCTACAAATATAACCCACATATATAACCCTCCATATAGAGCCCTCCATATAGGGCCCCCCATATAGAACCCTCCATATAGAACCACCATGTGACCAGTGTGATTAAAGAGCAGTAGTTTTTGGGAGGCTAATTACAGTAGTCGAGTCGGCTAGATACAAAAGCATTAATATGTTTTTCTGCATTCTTTTTGAATTACGTTCAAGAAAGAGTTCAGTAGAGTTGTACAGTAGACACCACCATGTGACCTGTTGGGTCTCTGCTCTACAGGGATGTGGTTCCCGCCACAGAGCTCAACGTAGAGGGTCTCCTGGAGGGTCTCACCTACATATTCAGAGTGGCCGCGGAGAACCAAGCCGGACCCGGCAAGTTCAGCGGCCCCTCGGAGCCCAGGACCGCTCACGCCGCCATCTGTAAGTGGGCCAGACCCTTGGGAGGCGTGAGGGGGGTTACATAGCCTTGTGGAACCATCCTGAATCAGTCTGGAACCCTTCAGTTCAAAAGCGTTTGTCATAAAGGCGGCGCTAATACATTTCAATCACACTTCCTTATGCACGATTGGACTATACTGCCTTTATCTCATCCAATCAGTAGCTTGTTAAAAATCACCCAGCGCGGTGGCGGAAACTGTAAAGTATGACGTACGCCGATGTCGTGGGACAAACCTGAGCTAGCCTCTGATTGGCCTGACTGTTCTCTAAAAGGCTGCTTTGCAGTGAGGCGTTCCAGACTGATGAGTCAGCATGAGATGACATTGGAGTTGGCGAGGTCAGGAGCCCTGGAGACCTCCTGACCTCGCGAGGCTAGGTGTCTCTGGCCCTGGACACCCTGTCAGGGCTTGGTGCGGCAGGTTAGCGTGAAACAGAGTCCTGTGTTTCCCTGCAGTGCCTCCTGGACCCCCAGTTGCCCGGGTGGCAGACACCACCGACCACTCCATCGAAGTAGAGTGGGACCCCCCTGCAGACAATGGAGGAGGGGATATCCTGGGCTACCACGTTGACAAGGTCAGCAGCACTGTGGTACACTAGATGGGACGGGTGACGCAGGCATGCGATGTGGACTAGAGAGTGCGGTACACATATGGTCTGTTAGAATATGTGTACGGTTAGTCCGCAACATGTCTGAGCTCCACTTTATGTCTTTGTTATCGTTATCGCGGGATTCCTGGGAAGCCACATCAAGAGGTTCTACACCACATTAATACTCTCCGGTTTTCCTCTCTAAGATTAAACTGGTTTAGTTGCAGCTGTGCCATTTTAACACTTAACTTGGAATGCTGTACAGTGTCTCGGTAGGACTGTATGTAGAGGCGATGTAGCCCTGCATCAGCCTAGCTTGCGTCCAGGTGTCCATGCTAACCAGCGCTGCGCTCCCCAGGCCGTGGCCGGCTCAAAGGACTGGTCACGGGCCACAGAACGCCCGTGGAAGAAACGGACCTTCACCGTATACGGAGTTAGAGAGAGGGCCAAGTACCTGGTCCGAGTCACCGCCTGCAACGCCGCCGGAGAGGGAACACCCGGATTCACAGAGTCTGTGATTGTCAAGAACCCTGCAGGTCAGAGTCAGAACTGCACTCACCTGATCTCATCTGATCTCATCTGATCTAATAACCTGATTATAATGTAACCCAGTGTAATGCACATTATAATATAACCCAGTGTATGTGTGTGTGTGTGTTTTTGGGCATCTCCAGAGAAACCAGTCATCGAGATGGACATGTCGGTGAAGAGCGGTGTGGTAGTCCGTGCCGGGGAGAACCTCCGTCTGCCGGCCACCGTCACCGGGAGGCCCTACCCCTCTATCAACTGGGTGATCAACGACAGCAAGCCCGAAGAGGGGCGTGTGGAGATCACCCAGGAGGGCAACGACAGTGTGGTCAACATCCAGAACGCCCAGAGGAAGGACTGTGGGAAGTATGTGATCACCGCCTGCAACCCAAGCGCCATCAAGTCTGCCTGGGCCAGGGTGGAGGTCATGGGTGAGTACTTCATCTTGGGGGACCAGGGTGGAGGTCATGGGTCAAGTCTTCATCTGGGGGGACCAGGTTAAAGGTCATGGGTCAGTACACTATCTCGGGAGGCCAGGGCGGAGGTCATAACTTGATGAAACGTTGGGGAGGCCTATTACATTCATGCTGTGTATCCCTATCTTATATATAGATGCATGTCTTTAAAATAGATTCTAGATGTATTAGGGACAATCACAGGTTATTGCTGTGGACCCAGCATTCAGCCAGCTAAATCTACCGTGCATGGTAACAAAACAGTTTGTTGCAGAAATACCGTTGTGGGCTCAGATTGATCGTAGGTAATGTAATGTCCTCCAAATACCCATTAATTCCTTCCAGAGGGAAATAATGGCCTGGCCAATATTATGGTGAAATCCGTGGACCTCCCCATTGACTTGCATGGAGCGCTGGGTCGTTCTATAGTGTAATAAGTACAGCCCCCCCCTCTCCTCAAAGTGCCGTATGTTGGGTCCTCACCATCCTATCTATTCTCTGATTTGCCGGTCACATGGTCTAAAATCTTAAATGATTGACGGCTGACATCCCCCCCCCCTTCCCCCCCAGACGTCCCTGGGCCCGTCACGGATCTGAAGCCCGTGGTCGTGACCCGGAAGATGATCTTCCTGAACTGGGACAACCCGGTTGACGACGGCGGCAGTGACCTGACGGGCTTCGTGGTGGAGCGGCGGGACATGAAGATGCACACGTGGAGGCAGCCCGTGGAGATGATCTCGTCCAAGTGCGAGTGCGTGGGCATCGTCGAAGGCAAGGAGTACATGTTCCGCGTCATCGCCAAGAACAAGTATGGCCTTGGCGTCCCCGTGGAGCTGGGCCCCATTCTGGCTGTCGACCCCCAAGGTGAGGCGTAAGACTGGGACTGGTGTTAAACTGGACCAGTTAGAAAGGGACTGGTACTAAACTGGACCAGTTAGAAAGGGACTGGTACTAAACTGGACCAGTTAGAAAGGGACTGGTATTTAACTGGACCATTTAGTATGGAGCTGAGTTACACTAAGTCAGTTTTCCTGGACTGAAGCTTACATTTTAGCAAAACGAGTTTAACTGAAGCTAAACCTGTTTGAACCGAAACCAACTGGAACTAGCATTACTCGTGGCTGGAGCAGTGCTTAGGAACTATTGGGTGCAGACTGTTCCAGTCATGTCTGCAGCATGATGATCTCTGCTCTAATGTCCCACTACTCCTTCAGGACCTCCTACCTACCCTGAGAAGTTCCACTACACGGAGAGGACCAAGAACTCCCTGACGCTGACCTGGAGGCCCCCGCGTAACGACGGCGGCAGCCCCGTAATCGGCTACTTTGTGGAGAAGAAGAGACAAGACAAGCAGGCCTTCGAGCCGTGCAACACGGAGATCTGCCCCGACCTGACCATGACCGTGGAGGGCCTGGAGGAGGACTGGATGTACGAGTTCAGGATCAAGTGTACCAACCTGATGGGAGAGAGCGAGCCCTCCATCCCCCTGACCGTGGTCATTCAGGACGATGAAGGTATGCCCTGGTGGAGAGGACCACTGCCCACCTGCTCTCCTACACTGTGAAGTGTACCTGGAAATCTCTCTTCATCTCACCCCCACCCTCCACACTCCCCTCCCCTCTTATCTTGCTCTCCACTCCCCTCTGTCCTCCCCTTCCCTCTACCCCAGTGTCTCCTGAGGTTCACATGCTGAAGCACTTCAAGGGCGACTCCATCACCGTGAGGAAGGGCGAGCTGGTGGAGATGCCGGCGGACGTGCTGGGCCTGCCCATCCCCAAGGTGGAGTGGTTCAAGGACGACGTGCTGATCGCCGAGCCCACCGAGAGCCTGCTAATGGAGACGGTGGATACGGGACGCATGAACTGCAAGACCACACTGACCATCCCTGCGGCCAACCGCAGGGACAGGGGCAGCTACACCGTGACGGCCTCCAACAACATGGGCTCGGCCAAGCACACCATCTACCTCATGGTCCTGGGTGAGTGCTCTTTATTACTGGAGACACGTCACTGTAAGCTCCCACTACACTGGATAATGGTCCTGGGTGGGGGATCTTTATTACTGGAGACACTAGAAGCTCCCACCAGACTGGATAATGGTCCTGGGTGGGAGATCTTTCTTAATGGAGACATTACACTGTAAAAAAAAATTGTATGTTGTTGAATTTACCTCTGTTGTATTCCTATGAGATCTCATACTGTACTGCGCTCCCTGTCCCCCCCCCACCCCCAGACCGCCCCATGCCTCCCAGGCGCCTGGCGGTGTCCAATATTAGGGTAGACTCGTGCCGCCTGCAGTGGGACGCGCCGCTGTCCACCGGCGGCAGCGAGCTGACTAACTACATTGTGGAGAAGAAGGAGGTGTTGGCCGGAGAGCGGCCAGAGGTGGAGGAGGGCCAGGAGGGCCCGGCCGAACCCCAGTGGGAGGAGGTCAACAGCAGCGTCATCGAGAGGAAACTCGGGGTCTGTCACCATGACAACAAAAACATCATCAACAATAACATATATGATTAGTACATGTTAATGATATAGTTCAAAATCTTAGGGTAGCATGTAGCATTGTTAATATGGGTATTGATTGCCTGCTAGCGAGCTAGCAAGCTAACACTTGGTCATTGGATGAGTATGTTGTGTTGGTAAAGTCCTCTGCTATATTTAATGATTACTACATGTTTAATATATACAATAATAGTTTAAAAACAAGAGCTAGTTGTTAGCATGATCACGGATCTAGCCTTAGCGAGCTAGCAAGCTAGCACCACGGCACCTGCTGAGTACGTTGTGTTGACTTTCTCTCTCCTCAGGTGTGGAACCTGGACAGTAACAAGTCCTACCTGTTCCGAGTCAGAGCCGAGAACCGCTACGGCAAGTCCGACCCATGTGTGTCGGAGGAGGTGCTCATCAAGGACCCCTTCGGTCTGCCTGGGCCCCCCGAGAAGCCCACTATCGCCGAGTACACCAAGACCTCCATGACGGTGACCTGGGAGCCGCCCAGGGAGTCTGGTGGCTCCCAGGTCACCGGCTACTGGCTGGAGAAGAGGGAGAAGGGCACCGACTACTGGGCGAAGGTCAACAAGATGCCCGTCACCAAGCGTGGCATGAAGGCTTGGGAGTACCAGGTGACGGCCACACGCCCATTGCATCATCTGTGTTACCCTGGCAAGAAGCATCATCTATGTCTGTACACAACTGACAACACACCTGACAACAAGTGGCTCATAGATTGTGGACCATGTGGTGCACACGACACGACACGACACAGCATCAATATCAAGTCCAGAGCCTGCTGTCTAGCTGTGCTAACCAGAAGACTTGTCTGTCTGCCTGTCTGTCTGTCTGTGTCTGTGTCTACCTGTCTGTCTGTCTGTCTGTCTGTCTGACTGTCCCCCAGGTGACCCGTCTGTTTGAGGGCACAGAGTATGAGTTCAGAGTGGCTGCTAGCAACTCATCAGGGACCGGCCCCTTCAGCGGACCCTCTGATTCAGCCTTCGCTGTCGACCCACTCAGTGAGTAGAGCCCCGCAGAACCATATAGACCCTAGTAGAACCCAGTATAAACTTATTTTTACCCTAGTAGAACCCATCAGAACACAGTAGAGCCTTAAAGACCCCAGTAGAACCCAGTATAAACTTATTTTGACCCTAGTAGAACCCATCAGAACACAGTAGAGCCTTATAGACCCCAGTAGACCCAGTAGAGACATTAGAACCACATAAACCCCAGTAGAGCCCAGTAGAGGCAATAGAACCATGTAGGCCCCAGTAGAGCTCAGTAGAACCATATAGACCCAGTAGAGACATTAGAACCACATAAACCCCAGTAGAGCCCAGTAGAACCATATAGACCCAGTAGAGACATTAGAACCATGTAGTCCCCAGTAGAGCCCAGTAGA
>JAODUH010031286.1:0-22575 GCA_027564835.1 Typhlichthys subterraneus
CCCCCCCCCCCCCCCCCTCCTCCCATCTACCTGTTGGCCTGCCGGTCACATGTCCCTCTGTATATCCACTACCAGGACAGGAGGGTGATGCTCTCCATCATCCGCTCTCCCCACCCCCTCTCCTGCAGTTCATGCCCTCCGCCGCTGGTCCTCACATTGCCAATATCATTCTGTCGCTCTGTCACCGTAGCTGCTTCTATTGCACCTCCCTTCCCTATGATTGATACAATAATTTTGACTGCCCTAACAATCTTCCTAAATTTGTGAAATTTTATATTGGGAGGGATATTGTTCAGCCCTTCTAAGGTTACTGTAGAGGTCAACCAGATTAATAAATAATCTTAAACAGACAGGATAGTTCTGATACATCTGCACCTTTAACAAGCATTATTAATGTAAGGTTAAAAGCATATGAAGAGATACAGTATGTATTCTGAAAAAAACATATTTCATTGCACAGATTCAGTATAAAGAGCATTGTTTCTCTAAAATTGCATACAAACCTTTTATAATCTACAAATGTTACATTTTATATACTGTATATTCGTTTCACTAAACTAGTTTTGTGGGTAGCCACATTATTGTCCCTCAGTGAAACCAGCATTGGCCTACTGAAATAAGTGGCATCCATCCACTCATCCTAAAGGACCAGTTCTATGATACAGTGTCTCAGACGCCGCTGACCTAATTGGTTTATCCCTTGGAGGGAAATAAGTATCTATCCTAATGCTGTGTAGCATTTCTCAAAATCCGATTGGTAAAAAGGTTGTGCTAGCTACTATACTGTACATCAATTGCCACTGTGAGTAGTGAGTGCCATGTTAAAGTGTAAAAATAATGAAACATTAAAAAGTAACATGCTATAATTCTCCCTGGACATCTATCAAATCTTAACTGACAATGTGGGATCCTATAGTTGCACTATTAACAATGTAGGACATAATCTGAAACTGTTTCTTCTGGAAGCCTTTAGATGTAATTTAACGTGTTACTTGGCTGTGTAGACACTTGGAAAACAGTTTCAAAGTGTTTACACATGCCTAGTTGTGCTGCCCCATCCACAAATGTGTCTCAATGTCCTGACAAGCTTCTCACTAATCCACATTACACTAAAAAGCTCTTTGTGTATTTCTGTATAGCTAGTGGCTGGGGTCACCTTGGATATGTGTTGCAGGTCTCCATAAGTCATGCCATGGGCTGTTGGCTACTGAACAATTGAGATTGTGGATGACGGTGATGCACACTTTTATGCATCCCACCCCTGACTATTGTCTATTTACTGAGCCCATGAGTTGTAACCAAAGGCTGTGTGTCCTCCAGTTGACACAGAAGCAACAGTCACTTAGCCTGTCTGTCAATGTGCGCTGTTCCGACCCTAATGACCAACACCATTAGTAATCATAGCTTATATTGTACCATGTCAGAGCGTTAAAGAGAGCGGAAAATTGGGGAAGGAAAAAGGCTGTTCTAACATTAGATGGAGCTGGAAATTATTAACTTATTATTATTATTATTTGTATCTTGGTCAGTGGGGTAAATGTGACGTCAGATTGGCATCACCTTGATTAAGTTTCCAGTACATTTAATGGAGGAAGTCCACCCTTGCATGTACTATAAAACAAACACACATGCACGCACACATGCAAGCAAACATACAGTGCAGTGTATGTGCATACACATTAACCTTTTGTAGATGCAGCAAACACTTACTTTGCATATTTCTAATTAAATGCTCAGTAGAAACTAGGGGAAAACTAATGCACATTTTTCTCTATTATAACATTGTCTAGCCAGGTTGGAAAAAAAATCATTATTTAAAATGTCAAATTACCCATAATAGCGGCCTCCTCATTTGCATTGGTCTGCTAAAATAAATGTATTCCAACATGTTGGACAGGACCACTTTAGGCAATGATGAATTGTTTTTACACGAGTGAAACGCCACCAGGCTTTAATTTGTCATTTGTCATGTTAAGGCAAGACTGTAGCCCCTGACAGAAAGCCTGATTCACACCTTGCCTTTATTCCACCTTGTTCCATTCCTCTTAAAATGACAACCCTATTTTAAGTGTATTTTCCATTTTGAGCAACCTCTGACTGGCTGGATTAGCAGCACTTAATCACGAGAGAGGCTGCTGTCGGCTTGTGAGAGGGCAATTAGGGACAGTGTTGCTGAATGTGTTTGCTAAAAAAAAAAAAAGTTGCTGGAAATGAAATACGTCTGCATTAGTTTGACTTTTCACTCTGATGGACACCGCATGAGCAATGAATTAGATAATGACAAAAACAGATAAACAATAGCAGCAATATAACTAAACCATGCAGAACACGTACTGTACATGAAAGCAGAGATCTTTTGTGTTGTGTGTATGTGAAAACGAGCAACGGTGTCTGCAGAGGCGAGCGGCTTATAATGGTGCCAAGTACAGAGTTGTTCATCCTCACACACATCAACAGGCACACCTTGCCTTGAGGCGTGCCTGACCTCACCACTGTCTTGGCATTTGTTATCGCGAGCACACGCACGCTCATGTACAGTACATGCACAAACAACGATGCGCGTGTGTGTTGTGTACACGTGTGTACACAATGCAGTACTGGCTCGCATGCACACACACAGTCACACACAAACCCAATAATCAGCATACATGTTGCTTTTTGCAGGTCACCATCCTGATCATCTTAGCCCTGGCTTTCCTTGCCTGCATTGTGTTCCTGGTGGTTTACAAAGCCTTCACATTCGACCACGCCTGCCCAGATGGGTTCATTTACAAGGTATGAGAACAGAACACTTTCTCTTGTCCATAATTAGCAGTGTTCCATTAAGCTAGCTACAGTATAACGACCACATTTTCCCATCATTTGACAAAGGCATGTTTTGAGATGCTTTATTATCATTAATATGTATGTGCATAGGTAGGAGATTGCTAAACCAAAATGTCACAGTGCAAAATACTTTCCAGGCATTTTAACTGCAGTACTGACCCCAAACTTGGTCGGTGGAAGGAAATCTACATCTTTCATTTTAGTTTCCTTCCCTTCCCTTACCCTTTTCTGACAGGGTGTGTTCTAATACTTGCATGCTCCCATAAGGCTAGTAAGTGGAGTGCTTGGTGGGAAGTCACCTTGGAGCTCTGTGTCAGCGTGCCAATCTAGAATGGATCTAGTTTTAGGCGCAGAACCTCTGCAGGGGCTTTGCCGCCACTCGGCAGAAAGGTATATTTAGCAGGGTCACTAAAGCACATGCTCCAAAGTGTAAGCATGCAAGCTGTCGATAGACAGTTAGGCACACACACACACACACACACACACAGAGCATTAATAAGGTCTCTGGCTCCTCTCCTGAGAGCAGTATGAGGGGAGAAAAGGTTCAGCAGAGGTTCTGAGTCCTCTGCTGTCATGTTTAATGGGGAGCAAGCCCTTATCCTCGGTGCTTCCTGGCTATGAGACTTAGCACTGTCATATAAAGCCTTGGCGGAACTGCAATAATAATTGGCTGTGGAAGGGAAATCCAGTCCACTGTACTGGGTTAAAGATGGGACAGATCTATGTCACAGATTTGCTGGTATCAGCAAGCAGCCTATACAGATGAAAAAAAGTCAGAACAAGGTGTTGGCAGTCCCACCTTCACAGGTTGCCAACAAAACGGACATAGAAAGAGTTCTAGAAATGTCAGTGACTGTCCTGAGTAGCCTAGTACAGGAGTAGCCTAACCTGGGACCGTTTTGAAATGAAATGTCACTACATGCAAGTAAGTAAAGGCCACATATTGTACCATTCAGTTGTCTCAGACATTCTAACTGGTCAAGCTGGATATTATGTTTTAGTTTGTGTTGCAGCATGCCCTAAATTAATTGGCTGGCTGACTGGGGGTGGGAGGATCAGAGCCATGGAAATAACAGAGCTACGCCACGGTCACATGGTTCATGGAGAGGCTAAAACTGGCAAATAGTTCCAGGAAGTGCTTGGTGAACAATTTGAATATATACACAAATATAATATATATAAATATATCCTGGCTATGAGACTTAGCACTGTCATATATATATATATATAAATGTACCGATTTACATTTAAAATATTTAGGCTAACTTCCAGGAACTATTTTCAGGTTCCGTTGTGAAAAAACGGTCCATTGGAGTGAACGGAGGTGACGCAAATCTCTCTTTACATGGCTCTGGGGAGGATACTGTAGGTCAGAAATTATTGGTTACAATCATCATTGGCTACATCAGAAATGATCTCACACCTGGAGCAAGCAGCTGTGTTTTTCCCAGAGAGGAATCGACTATTGCTATCAGCTATGAAAGACCATTTTGGGTCTCTTCAGATAATACTTTTAAATATACAAAAATGGTGATGTTATTAAGCATCACAATCTTACAGTGTTCCTGCAATGCATGGATTTTTATGTCAGTGACAATATATTATTGTTATTTTATTCACATCTAGCATTCAGACAATTCTAGGGGTGTTTCCAGCACCCTTTTAAGATCAAAACAAATAAGCCTGAATAGGTGCATGGTATTCTATTGTTTGTTTTTGACTTTGCTGTATTAAATCTTTATTGTAGTCACAGACGTAGAGCATTAGCCTGATGTAGTCTTTGTTCATCTTTAAAGAATACATTTTCACATCCCGTTTGAAATCAGTGTTTTAGTGACACACTTCCTGACAGTACAACAATAGAACATTATTCAGGCCGAGCCACAACATCATCCTTTTTACAATGCGCCAATTATCTTCCCTTTTGGGTTTTTGTTTGCTGTGAATTTGAGCTCTTTCGCAAAGTACAGTATATTCTTGGTTCTTAATGATCTGAGACTAAGCTCAGATCAAATCCGCCTGAGCTCTGTTCATTGTTAAACACACCTTCCTCTATCCCTTGTTCTTGCTAACAGAGTAATGTAACGTCATATTATTATCATTGCCTGCTTTTAAATGGAAAACATCAAGCCCAGTGTAATCATCACCGTGTGAAAGCTAAATGTTCATGCTCTCCCCTCTCTCAGCACAAGCGGTGTATCCCGGCTTCTCTGGAGGCTTACTACGCGGCCCAGGATGCCAACTCTAGGGGGCGCTTCTACACAGTGATCAGCCACTACAGCATGGCCAAGCAGACCACCTCGCGCTCCGTCTCCCCCTGGATGCCAGCCGGGGCCGGGGGGGGCCAGCATGACGCTAAGCTGCCCAGTGACGATGCCCACTGAGGCCAGTGGGCTCAACGGCCAAGGCAAGACGTTAGGTACATGCAGGTGCAGACACAGAGGTAGAAACACACACACACACACTATTTAAGATTATAGACCAATCAAGGTGCATATGTGTTTATATAGTACATACAGTACATGCATGCACACATGAAGAAATACATTTAGTCTGATTGACCTTGTCTACCCAATCACATGGTTTGATCTGAAGCAGGGGCGTTCCATCATCTATCACAACATCCACTGGGACTGTCATTGTCTGCTGACTTACATCGAGGCGAACACGTAAACCCATTTTTTATTTGTTGTTATTAAAAAACGTTCTTTCATTTTTTTACTGTAATGTGTGGGTGTTTTGTAAATGTATATTTGCCAATGATTTGTACATTGCTGAATTTCACTCCTGTTTGTGAAATTCTCTGGAGTATGAGGTTTTGTTTTTCTCTCTCCCCAGCCCCCAAAAGCTACAGAAACTTTCACCCATTTCCTACTTTGCTAGAACTATAGAAAAATATTTAATGCTCAACTTAATTTGGTTGAGTACCCTTTGTTGCTTTAATGATCTCTGTTATTACAATGGAATAAAATGTCACGTTTGTTCAACTCCATTAATTAATCCGTTATTAGTTTTAATGACTAACTGAAGTTATCTTAACCTTGTTTAGTTCAATTATTTATATATTAGTTATGCTATGCACTTGTACGTAAGTCACTGCCACCAAAACACCTCTTACTCCAGTGGAAAACATATAATTGCAGTCCTGTATTACTGTAAGACGTTCTCATGTTCATAGACACTGTACTGTGTTAAATGGTTTCACACAAATATCCTCTAGGAGACACCTTTAGCCGACTGAATATTTTATCATGGCTGTTTGACTTCCAAGTTTCTATGCGATATATGTTAGTCCTCCTGTATTCAGGCTACTTTCTGTTTTGTGAATATGCATTGTAGTAATTTTCACAATTAAGGTTACTTTTGAAGTGCTACTGCCCGTATGAGTTACAGTACTTACATATTGCTTTATTAGGTGGCCGTGTATCTTCCTTCATAAGACACAGACTCCACTAGGTTAACAAAAGGGGAATATTGTGAATAACGCAGCCATTATTTCCTGTTATATTTCAATGTGTTTAGGCTTCTTAAGCAGCCGAAGTTGCGTTCCAGTATAACATTCATTTACCGTTATATTTTTCCATCTGTTGTCTGGAAAGCTTTAATGAGATATTGTGATGTTGTTAGTTGATATGTAGCGGAGAAATTAAATCCTGGTGTAATTTATCTGTGTGCATCCCTGTTCTTTTTTTTCCCTCTAGGTTTAAATTCCAAATAAAAAGAAGTTGTGACCCGTGTTGAGTGACTGTCAGTTCCATTGGCCTTGACTTTGCTGAACTGAACCTTCACGCTGTACCTAATGGGGGATTAGTCCCTCACACATGACAACACAGTCGTTATAATCCCATTTCCGTCACATTCACAGTACTCGATTAACATTATGTTAGATCCATACTCTGGCCCATGCGTGTCATTTGCCAGAGGAGCACAAAGGAGACTGGCGAGCCATAATGAACCAAGACAAATAAAATCTTCATGATTGACAGTGAAATTACACTGAGGAGGGGGGAGTATGACAGTGTTTTGAATATACAGTTTATATGCACAGTCCTCTGGGAAAAGCAGATAAGGCTTTCGCTTGTGTGTTTTATGTATAGCACAGACTGGTGTTTTCTCCTCTAATTAGCAGCTTGTGTTCTGACTGATTCAACAGCTGTCAGTATCTTTCTCACTGCGGGAAGATGGCTAAGAACCTGCTGAATGCCACAGAGAGAAGGGAGGTGTTTTGGGGGTGGGGTGTGTAAGGGCAACAAACATAGTGGGGAGGGGGGTTGACAGCGAAATGTTCCATATTCTAATCGAAAATGTATAGATACACCTGTTCTGACATGTAAAATGTAGATTGAGAAATATGACATCACACTCGAGTTTCTGGAAAGGATGTTTTGACGCCCTGGAGTCTTAAGTGCCTCCAAGGTTGCCATTGTAGCCAAAGTTACCTTTTGCAGCATGTTAAAGGCAGAGTCAGTTAATCTGCTAAATATCCCTTCAGCGACGCCTCTCACATTGAAATGCATTGTGAAGCAAAGCGTAGTTCCATGGCTTTGTTGGTGCGAGCGGTGTTTATGCACTTTGTTTACGGAGTCAGGGCTGTGTAGAGGTAGCAGATACTTTTTTCAGCACACAGAAGGGTAAGGTAGTGAAATGCGAGTAGATATTTGATGAATTTGACTAAGTGTATTAGATTACGATTAGTTTGCAATAGCTTTAACTGGGTTATGTTAGCATTGGAGCCAACGTTACCTTTTACAGTGGGCAAACTAAGTTACAACTCTCTAAATAATTTGGAACATCTTGTTTTCATATCATCACTAAAACAAATATTATAAATATATTTTCCATTACACTTTTCAAGAGTTCATTCTTTTTAACGTTCATTAGGCAAACTGTTACTGATTTGCCAAGTGGGCAACTAGTGGTCATTGACAGTACTGCATATTTTGTGGTTTGGCCTTCCTGCCTAAAGACATGCCATCATGTAATATTCAGATCCAGATTCTAACCCTAAGCCTAACTGCTAATGCTGCCAGATCCAACTCTGCACTGACTATTCATCTCTCTACCATAATAGACCAGTCTTTTCAGAGGCCTTGAAGTTCAGATAAGAGAGAGTAGACAATTGGCAATCAGATACCAGGGAAACTGTGGTTTAATCCTCTGTGTAGCTCACTAATTATAACGGTGAATTGCTTCTAGGCTATAATTCATGCTAAATTCCTCCTAACACAGGATATTAGATATTGATGTGTGGAAGGGCTTATTGAGGCAGACACTCTTTTAACTTATTATTGGTGTTTCTGGGGAAGACGAGAGAATATAAGGTAAGAATGGGATTGGATATGAATAAACGTGGAGCTGAGGGGAAAGAAAATAAGTAGAAATGGAAAAGAAGAGGAGGCCAGGATGAAAATAAACATTTGATTGGCACAAAAGGGAATTATGTCTGACAGCTGGAAATGAACAGCAATTTATGTTCATCCTGCATAGGAAGTCCTCAAAGCGGAGGGTCTCCTGACTCTTCCGAAGTGGTCAATTAGTTCAAATTCGTTTGAACTAATACTTCAGAAAAATTGTTATCTGTCTTTACAACATACATTTGTTAATCAGTCAGCAAATCTTTGGCAGAACACTGTTGCTGTCTCTCTCCCTCCCTCCTCTCGCTCTCCTAGAACCTTTTCTCTGTCCACTCTAGATCATTCTATCTCTCTCTCTCTCTCTATAGACCCCCTCACTGTCTCTCTAGACCATCTCTCTCTCTCTCTCTATAGACCCCCTCACTCTCTCTCTACTCTAGACCATTCTATCTCTCGCTCTCTCTCTTTATAGACCACCTCACTCTCTCTCTAGACCATTCTCTCTCTCTCTCTCTCTCTCTCTCTCTCTCTCTCTCTCTCTCTCTCTCTCTCTCTCTTTATAGACCCCCTCACTCTCTCTCTCTCTCTAGACCATCCCCTCTGTCTCTCTCTCTCTCTTTTTCAGACACACACACAGCCACTCACACAAAGCCATCTGTGTGCGACACTGCTCTTGCCTGCTGTTAGAGGATTGCTGCCTCTCTGCAGGTGGCTCAGTGCAGGCAGATGGAGGGAAGCTGAAGATGGAGAGCAGGAGATGGAGGTAGTTACATTGGGGTAAACAGCAGGAATGTAAGGAAGGCTTTGGTGAAACTTCTAAATACACATTCTGACATTTTGTCCCACTGTGTAGTCCCCCCCCACACACACACACACACACACACAGACACAAAAGTCACCCTGATTTGTTACTGCAAACTTCATTTGTTGGGAAACAGTTTCAAACTGTGCTCGGGTGGGGTTGGTGGGGCTGCAAGGTGTGTATGAGCGCGACTAACGTGCTCTGCATGGGCTCCGTCACATGCTGAGTGTACAGGTTCAGAAGGGGTAAAAAAAGAAACAATGTCACGCCTAGAGTTCTGTTCAAACTAAAAGTCCCAACTGGCCTGTTTTGGGAGGAATATTGTGAGTTGCCATTTTAAGACATTTTGCGTGTGGAATTACCTTGTGTGGGTTTTATATTGAGAGATGGTTACCTCCTGTTACAGACAAACAGCATTCTGCATTGTTATATTTAAAACATAAACCGTAACATGTCTGGGAGAATATTGTCCACATCATAGGATGACCAGTATTGAATATCAAGAACAATCTTATATATAAAATAATTAATAAATACTATTGGACTAGAAAGGTTTGGGTTTCTATTTGTACTTCTATTTTTACATATTATGTGGGACTATTTTTGAGTAGTTGGGTGGTCGTGGAGTGGTCGCATCAGCCTTCACCCCACTCATTATGTCTTGGCCTTCTTGGAGACAAATCTGTCCCACCAGGATTCTATCAAGGAACTGGAACAAACAAGCGTGCCTTGTTATAAAGATTTGCTCAATCGTATGAATAGTGCATCCTCATAAGTTAATGGTAACCAAATAGAAACAATATGCGTGCAGATTTTCTTAAATGTGGAGTAGCATTCTAAGATTTATTAAGTGAATGTTATTTTAATAAATCATTGAAAATAGTGTGTCTGTGCATGTGCGTGCATGTGTGTGTGTGTGTGTGTGTGTGTGTGTGTGTGCCTGCACATGCCCCGTAATGTATACACCTGCAGAAATTACAACCCCATGCCTTTATTTTCTATGTTGGCCTATGATGCTGTTATCATACTAATCCTTGTTGTGTAGGACTGCAAGTGGAATCACAGCCACATGTTTTATCAGCTCTTAGTTCACCCTAACATTTATTGTAGATCTTCATATACTTTAGTACACATGCACATGTTAATGCAAATGGAATGTAAATCTGGACCTAGATGTGTCTCTGCTTAACGTCGTACTGTACTGTAACTCCTCACTGGAGTGTCTCTTGTGGCCACTGTTTGACTGAACACATGTAATATTCAAAATATTGGAATGGTTTCATTATTCATGAGCAAATGTGTAGCAGTGGAGAGAGAGAGAGAGAGAGAGAGAGATTAAAAGGTTGTTACGTTTTGTAGCTCATTACGAGCTAGCGCCAGGGTAGCTCGTTAACCTGGTGGTACATTTTAAGTTTAGCATGACACTCAATAAGGTGTGACAATGATTCATGTAAATGTTAAATACTCTTATCTTTCTCTGTTTCTCACACACAAACAGAAACATGCAGACACGTGCGTGCTTATGCGGAGATAAACACACAGGCATACTGTATACTGTATTATGGACATAGTATATGATCACAACTTTCCAACACACATACACATGTGACCATATGCAGGCAATAGATTATGCTAGAACACATTGTTGTGCCAGGACCCACCAGAGAGGACTAATCTATTAGAGACCCACCAAACACAAAGTACCGCTAACGTAATTTTCAAAACCTACCCATTTTAGCTAATGTTGTGCGCCAAATTTTTTTCAACAGAGCGCTTCCAAATCTATGGTGTGCACATACCTAAATATAGGATGTCATGCAATCAGGAACAAGTAGGCCATTTTGCCACAACCTTACTCACGACCAATGAGTGGAACAACGTGATAGTAGAGTGCAGAAGCCTTTCAATGATATTCTTCATTCATTCAATGGCCGCTTGCAATTTTCGTGACCCACTCACTCCCACTCAGTGACACACCTATGGGTCCCGACCCACAGTTTGCCGTTAGATCACAGATGCACACATCTGCTTAAGAGGGACATCTCATACGCACAAACCCAAGAACACATTCTTAAACACTTCATAGTTATTTGGCATGCAGACACACAGCAGATACACTGACATAACGGACACATAAGTCATTAATCTGAGTGTGTGAGCTTATCCCCATTAAAGTGGAGCTATGAGATCATCCCTGGTCATATATAGCAGGGCTTTGCTATATTTGTTGCTGCTACGGTATATTAGGTTAAGAATTACTAATAAAGGTCTGGTAAATTACCCAGAAATCACCCTTTCTGTTAAATTCAAGTAAATCTTCCTCGATATATCGTTCATTCATTTAACCCTTGCTTGACCTGCCTATCAGCCTGTTGTCACCTGATGTACAAGTGTTGATTGGCCAACATCAATAGGGGATTTAAACTGGTGTCATAGTTAGATTATTTCTGATTGGCTGTTATACTGATCCTTTCATTTTTGTCGATCTAGTGAGGAGGAAGGGATGTTTGGCAGGAGACCGGACTAAAGATTGTGGGTTTTGACTGTGTTTCTTCCTGATAGAACCTCCTTAGTTGGAAACATTTCATCTTTATTTACTGTGTTAAACCTTATGTGAGCTACTGAAGATAGCACCTGAGCTGGCACTAATGCATAGCAAATGGAGCCTGTATGGACGCACACATTATAATATTGATCAGCGGCCCAAGACGAGTACTATGTATGCATACAGATAATTCAGTATTGGTCTTAATTAATATCTTAGATCGTCTCTACCTTCCCTTCTGTGATCTTTTCATTTTCCTCGCTACTCTGTAATAGCTGGGCCTTCGTTCATCTGCCTGTCTGCATAATATCACCTGAACAACACCTCATACAGAAAGATATTGCCAGAAAGACATGGGATAGCACAATAGGTGTATAATTTCTTCCTTTCTGACTTGCCATAATACCATCTCAAAAATGCCTTCTACAACCTATACAGAATATACAGTACGGTACAGTACAGTGGAGGAGTAGACAGTCATTTATTAAATTCATGTCAATGTAAGTTCTTGAACACACACACGCACACATGCACACACGCACACACGCACACACGCATACACGCACACACGCACACACACAACCTGGTTGACATCATGAGGCTGCTGCTCATATAAAACAACACAACTCAGTACTCAGGAGAGGAAAGTTGATCCCCGTATAATTAGTTTGTATCTTATTATTTAAACTACTTGACTAAATGATAATAGCACCCCTTAGCCAACACCTTGTATAACCTCCTTCCTGTAAGACACTCCTATGGTATAATAAAATAGGATATTCAATATTGTAATTTTAAAGAACAGGATTCAAAGCTGGTTTTAAAGGTATAGTTCGTATTCTGGAGAAAGCTTGTTGATATTTTAACTTTATTAACAACAAAAATTATTATTTCCAAAACAGTAATAATATTACAATTACTAATACAAGTAACTAATAGTTACCGTGTTATAAGAACGAGATTTCTGGTACTAGCAAATTTAGGATAGACTAATTGATCCAACCTGTCCAATCATCTGGTTTGAGAAGCTGCAATATTTTTACTTTGGCTGATTGTATCATTTTTCAGAAGAGGCGGGGCAGGGTAGTGGTTTTGAAAGTAATATAGTAATGTAATTATTACTCTTTGAATGAGTAATAAGTAACTAGTAACTTACTACAATTCCTGAGTAACTTGCCCAACACTGGTGTAGAAACACCAGATTCTTTTTTCAGCATGCAGAGAACATGCAGCAAGCAGACCTCAAAGAGATATTTGGTGAATTTGACCGAAGTGTATTAGCTTACAATTGTTTACCTTTGATGAAGTAAAGACAACGGAATTTCACTGGACACATAACTCACCTAGATATTTATTCAAAGTTATGAACATATTGCTGTGTATTTCTTTAACATCACAGTAAATCAATTTACATAAGTGTGATGATTATGTTGATATGGGAGAACTGACAGGAAAAAATCAAGTGGAATACTGGGAACAGATTGTGACTTTGATAGTGATGATCCAACTTACAGTGACATTTACCGCGATAAGAGCTCCATTTATTAAAATATGTCACACACCATACTGTACATATTATTTTGTGCACAATCAAACCTGTATTCACTAGTTATTATCTACAAATCATATGATCTTATTCTTTTCCTTTCTATTATGTATTCCATTATAGGAGAATAATAACGTATTCAAATAGAGAAAACGTTTACTTGCTTTTGGTGATATTACCTGGCGCATACAGACAGCAAGGCAGACCAATTGGAAAAGACAGGCTTTATTCACCATTTAATTTATTTGGAGCTGGAATTGATTTGAACCCTGTGTGTGTACCCAACAGAGGATGAGGTAATATAGAGAAATTAACTTTGCTGATTGGAAAACTCCTTCATCTGAAGCCAGCACAGATGCTCCCACTGAACTTTCAGATCCGGGTGACTATATGAAGATGTTTTTGTGTCTAAAATATAGTCTTAAGGAATGACGGCAAATGTCGCTGTAAGTTGGATCACCAGTATAAGCCAGAAGTGAACCTTACAACATCTAATCAGCCATATGTCTTCTTACAGCAATGAGTGCAAGATGGATGTTCAGCGATGGTTTTATTAGGATTAAGGGACGTGTGTAATTAGTTATGCAAGCATTGCTAATAATCATATGTCAGTTACCCTCAGTAGCTCCTTTTGAGGTTCAGGAAAACACAGGGCTCTTCTTTTTTTAGAATTAGTTGAATCCTGTCACAGTTTTATTACTGAAAAGCAAGAAGATGAACAAATGCTCTTACTATGGGGACACTTAGTGAGAATGTTTCAGTATGTGCTTGCAATAGTATGAACTGCTTGCTTGTCAATATGTATTGTTTTAGCTAACACAATAATTGATGTCCAGCAAATTATTGCATAATATACATATATTTTTTTTGTCTTCTCTGGTTGGGTAATCTACATGAGAAACCTATCTAAAATGTATATAATTATATATAATTAAGTTCATTTTTATATATTTTTTATATTTATTTTATATATTTTAATGCAATTTGTCTAATCACAGAAACACAATTAATCATTAATCATTTCATTGATTTAAATGGTGTCATTTACACAATAGACTAATCATCGTATTTCAATGGCTGACATCACCATTTACATTCTGTAGGCATAATGAAGTGATTAAAGCATTCAGCTGATGTGTGATATGGATGGGGGAAAACATACTGTGATAATAAGTCATAATTATTGTCTCTCTTGCCAGCCTTTGGTCTTTTATTGGATTTTGGATTGCAAATGGGCATACTGCACATTTCAAATGAAACACTACTGTACAGCATTGAAACATTTTCAGATTTAGGTAGGCTGCAGTAACATGCTAATAAATAGGTCTACATGCCTTAGCGGATACATTATTAACCATATTGGACAGCCTATGGTGCAATAAGAGTATAATAAGGGTCAATCCAGCTAAATTTAGTAAGATCAAGTTAAATATTAAATATAAAGAAGATTCAGATCCTGATAGGATTCTCTCTCCACACATTCAAAGATTTGATGTCTTACTGTACATCAGCTACTGTAGGTAACTGTTATTATTAAGCTCTACAAAGAGAGATTTCCCTGCTCCTCTCTTCCTCACGCACACATAGGGGTTTGATATGCAGGAGCATGCACTGGAGGAGTGATTGACAGCTCGGCTAGCTTTACCTTGCCGTGAGCGACGGTATCAAGTGAATTTGAAGAGAGATGTTTTGCGAACTTAATCTCTATTACACATCTATTAGGGTGGTTGATTTATTGGCACTGTCCTGATTTAGGAGCCACCACATGGTATATATCAGTTTACTGACATAGGTTATCACACATTTAAACTTCACCGTAAACCAATTTTCTCGTCTTTTTTCTTTAAAAGGAAATTAGGTTAGGAGATCCTAATTTGTATGCCTATTGATATTCCAGGTATCATAAAGTGGATCGGTCTAGATTAGTTAGGATCACTTTGAACGTGAATCAGAGTTTGTGCGTGCGTGCGTGCGTGCGTGTGTGTGTGTCTGTTATACCCAATATCTACCACTGCTTAAAATTGAATAATATTCTCCAAAAATGAATCCCTGATTAATGTAAATGTAACCCTATTTCTTTCTGAAAAACAAATGTTTTAAAGAAATGTACACTAGTACATTTCTACACTTTTACACTTTTCCCAATTTCTATTATGACTCAACATATATTCAGATTGTTTTTTATAACTGAATTGAAACTGCTTAATTAATTGACTCATTTGGAATTTTCACACCACACTGATAATGTTATTTACTGTAATCTAGAGAATTACCTATACAATGAGGAATTTGTTGGAAAACTAAACGACACAACTCTTGCTATTTACAGCTCTTATAAATCTGTAAAATTAGTATGCTATGATTACTGCTTAAAATAAATAGAACATATTAAATTAGTAAATAAAGCACTGCACTTGCGTCGCACCGGAAATTACGGATATATACTGTAAGTGACAATACTAAAAGCCAATGGAAATCAACAGTATGTTGAGCTCAAACAGGTATGTATGAGACGTTCAGCACAGAGGAAGGCAGGGTTAGTCATTCTTGATAACTTCAAGCTCAAATCAAAATCGCTCCGCGTCATACATAGAAATTAATTGTAAAGCAAAGCACTACAGGCGTTGTTTGCCACTTTGTTTCTATTTACGGAGCAAGGGATATGTAGAAGTTATGGGGAATTTGCTCAGCACACACAGAGAACGGTAAGCTAGCGAAATGGACTGCATTTATATAGCGCTTTTATAACCTTTTGGCCACTCAAAGCACTTTGCCTCACATTCACCCATTGACACACACATTCATACACCGATGGCGATTTCTGCCATGCAAGGTGCAACCAACCACCAGGAGCAGGCATCTTGCTCAAGGATGCTTACAGGTAGGTCAACAATTGGGTTTGAACCTACAACTTTTCAGCTGGGAGCCCAACACCCAGACCACTAGACCACCCATTCGTAACTCTCTTAACAGTCATGTATACCAGGGGAATCTATATATTTCTTAATATTTTCATAATTTTTTCTTTGTCCCTGTCGTACTTTGGATGTTTGTTAGTTCTACGATGCATAGTACGATGTAGCCTTCGATGTACGAACATAGCCTTCGTAATTGTACAGGAAACGCACCCCAGACTTGTTATAAAATAGTTTCCCCCTCCATGCTTCGCCGTTTAGCATTTAGTAAACACCTGAAACTGTATTGTTTGACAGACGTATAAACAGTAAAAAAGGTGGGCGCGGTTTTGCGAAAGTTGAATTGACAGAAAAAGCTGAGACTACAAGCTATATATACAATGCATTCAGTAAGTAGATATTAATGAACCAAGTTCTTCTATACTGAAGCTATTGCGCACTGCTAATGTTAGAGCTAATGTGCTGTTACAGTAATATGCATTGCTATTCATTTTTATGTTGCAGTGAATACATGTTGTATTCTTCATGTATTCTTTTTTATTTCTTTTTTTTTTTTACAATTTATGTGTAGTGTAATTACACATGCACACAGTCATAATGAGACAAATTTACCAGTAAACGATAACTTCTCAGTGTTGAAGCTAAACATGTGCCTAAGGTCTTGTCACATCAGAGGGCTTACAGTCTATTTGATCTCTTTCTAATTAAGGACAGGCTGAAAGGCCCCAGTACTCTGAATTGGGAACCATGGTAATGATTTTTCTTTGAAGTGGTCATCATATTTGCCTGTGAGAAAGAGAGACAAGAGCAGGAGTGTGCAAGCCCATATTAAAACCCTCAGAATAAGAGTTAGGCCATACAGTCCATAATGTCAGGCATTACTCAGGTATTCGTATTTTTGAAACAATTTATGATAGCTGCATTCATTTTTTTCCACCGCTTCTACAAGACTCTGCGAATCATGGCAGCATTCCCTTTGATTTAAAATCAGAGTTCCTGCTTTTTTTTGGTTGACGTGCCTGAAATTGGCTCTAATTTGCCAAAATGCATGAGGCGAACGACCTCGTCGACCAATAGAAATGAAAGCTAGAACAGATCAAATTGATTGTATTCAAGATGGCTCAATGAAAGGAATGGGTTGGCCTATTTCCTGGATTAATTTCCTGGTTTTTCGATTTCTCTCTAGGTGAAAGTCTTTGGTCGCGTGCATGCGCCATCCTGATCCAGGTGCACGCGTATGAGAGATTGTGAAGAAATTATTAGAGATGATGAGGAAGGTTATGCAAGAAGATTATGCAAGAACGTCGAACGATAGCGCTTTAAAAAATGTTAGGTCTATTATTGTTTTATTGCTTTCGAAATGGCAAACATTTTTACCACAGTAGAAAGCTTTGGAAAGCGGGTTGGAAAATGACACGCAGAAAAGGTAAAATATTCCCAGACACGCTACAAGATAAAGATTTGGACACGAGGTATGTAAATTCAATAACATTTTTATCATGAAATCATGTAATACAAATGTGTTCATTATAGTTTGTTTATGGGACATTGTGTTGTTGTTGTCCATAGCGCCTTGTAACTTTGTTGTACGCATTCGTTGTATAATCTGCTGTAGGCTATGTTAGGTATATTCTTTTGAAAAAATTATCTATAAAATGCATGTATTGGGTATTGTTTCAGTGACGAGTACTTGTGATCATTGTAAGGAAACAACCAACATTATAACGCACCCTTTGTTATGTGGTAGTCTCGCAGAATAGCCCCCCTCTCCCGCTCCCCTCAGGTTACTTGATTTCATTGTGAAGTCTACTGGTGGCCTGTTGACATTGAAAAGAGAATTCTTGCTCTGTCTTTTACAAGGATTTGACAGCAGAGAGCCTCCTTTGCCAAACGCCCCTTTGAAAACAGAAAAGCAGCCTGAGATTATGATGTAATTCTGTGAGAACTGAAGAGGTAAGTACAATCATTCAACATGACAACATGGCAGTATATGGCAACTTCAGAGAGACCTGGCATCACTCAGGCATGCCTTTAGTAAAGTAAAGTAAAAACGTCAATTACTTCTGGCACAAAGAGTGCATTTTTTCATTGTTCAGTTGATGTTTTATTGTAAAACAATGCACATTTGTATAAAAAAGGTTGGAAAAATAAAATTTTAGTTGAAGAATTATATAGAAATTATTTTCTATATTGTGTTTCACTCAAATAATACCTTATAAGTACAAAAACATGCATGCTTATATTACAGTATCTTAGGTCCTTTTGAAATTGCAAAATGATGGACAGAAAATTCAACAGATTCCTAAACAATTGTTTTTTTCATTGGCTCATGACAGGCCCCTTGCCTTCATAGGCCCTGGGGCTTAAGCCCAGGTAAACCTGTGCATTAAAGCCGGCTTGGGAGTGTGGGTGTGCATGTGCATGGGCGTGTGCGTGCACATGCGTGTGTGTGCCAGAGAGGTAATTCAGCACCATGGTCAGCACCCAGGGGGGAAAACCAATGGAGTGTGTCCAAACTGATCTATTGTGTACAAACTCCTGGCCTTAAATATGACACATAATGCAACCAGCACATCTGTCCGACCGGAAATGCATACAAAAGACCCTGCTGTATTCAAAAATAAGGTGAATGTTAAATGGCAAACATATTCTCTATGATACATTTTAATTAAGGACAGAATAATCCCAAATCTCAATCTACGCACTTTAAATTCCATAACTGCTGCTTTGTTATACATACTTACTTAGGCTTTTAAATATGGTTAAATATTTTCATACATCTATTTTTATTATATGCAGAGGTAGATCCAACATTTACAGTAAAGTTCTGGTCTTCTTTTTTCTGGAAGCTGTGGGTGTGATAATTGCAAGCACTGAACAAAGCCTGCCAGTGAAAATAGACCTCTATACTAAAATTGCCTGTTACATGCCTGTATGGTTCATAGAGAAACACTTAATAAACACGTCAACATGTTTTCTCTCTTGACACTTTTATCTTCCTTTTCTTCTATTGCTTTTTTTACAAACACTCTCTCTCTCTCTCTATTTCTCTCTCACTCGCTCTCACTCTCTTTTCCCAGTCAATAACATTGTTTCACCAGGGGTATAATGTCAGAGATTATCTTTCTGTCTGTCGAATCAGGATTCCTACAGAGTCCTTCTTTTAATCAGCCCCTTGTACAATGTGTCTTTACTGTTGCAAGAATTTTTTTGAATCTAGAAATTAGTACATTAGGCCACACAAATACATGAATCCACATAAAGCATGTATATGTGCACGTTATCGTGCACACACATACAAACACACAAGCCTGTCTGCAAACATCAAAGGTATTTGTTTGTAGACCTATTAATAATGCTTCTACTGGGGTATGTACATACAGTATGAGTATTCTTATCAATGCAATCAAGAAACTGTAAATTCAAGACAACACTATTTACTGTAAAATAACTTGATTACAAAAAAACTGTTTCATTTGAGTGAACTCGAAACGGGTAGAACTTCACATGTGCATGCAAATATATTTTCATCCCTCCATATTTAAACTGTTTAGGTGTGTTTGATTGTGTGTGTGTGTGCATCTGTGTGTGTGTGTGCGCGCGTGTATTGGTGTATTTCATTTTTCCATCAGATGTAGACAACCTCCATTTCACACGTGTAAGCTACTCTTAAAATTTGACACACACATGCACGCACGCGGGCTCACATTTCTAACACATATCTGTGTCAGATGTCTCCTGTCACCCACCAACTGAACATATTCTGTCCCTGTCTGAACCAGAGAGCCAGAGATAGTGATCTGGCTCTCACATCCTCCACAACAACAAAGAAATATGAGTGACGCAACATGTTTTCACAATTTATTCATAGAGGGAGGTGGACACAGTCTCTCTGAATGAATACAATGAACAAACCTGATTCATAAACATGAGTCTGTAATGATGCTTTCATTTACCAATTAGTCTAAATGATAGCTATGCTACTACAATAAGGTTAAATGTTACAGGTTAGAGGCTGAGACATTTTATTTTGAATTATTTCTAATCTTGCTTTTTAAATATCTTGTATGAAAATTAATATTTTTATATTTTGTTTAATTGTTATTATAGGAAATTGCTCAAAATACTTGAAGACCATGTCTGTAAGTCATCTTGAAGCCTTGTCCATTGGCTCTGGGCACAGCTTGTTAGCTGATCAAAAAACTCAATAAAAAGCAATGTCCATATTGTAAAATGACACCAATAATATGATCCTGCCTCTAACTTTGAGTAAATGATTAAATCTAATGCTTTTACATGTGCCTCTGTTGCTGCTATTTATACACTAGCATGTGCTGTAATGATATAGGCTAGTAAATGGGCTGTGAGCCATAACCTGACATGCCAGATGGATTGTTAGTCACAAGTCCATCTGGGGAGCCATCCATCGAAACTGTTTAATAAGAACACAGACATCCCAACCTGCTGGAACACATTTCCGGCAGTCATAGGCGTCCGTCCGCAGTCGCAACTCGCACCACCCGCCGAGACGACGTCTTCGTGCGTCCACAAACAAACTACACCACACACCTAAGCCACGCGCTATATCAATACGACACTGATTGGTTAAGGTAAGTTGCTACTTGGACACATTCGTAATGATTCATAAGCTTTCCAGACTGATTGTCGAGGGGAAGCTAAATTTAACACCTTATTTCAGATCATGGGATCTTCATAATCTTCTGAAATTCAGGAAGTATCCCTACCCGTACACTGTGTTCAGCAGAACGTACAGTAGGCCTATATTTCATGTTATAATGATCTTATCAGACTGAATGGTCATTGAAATGACATGGGAGGAGTGGGGTGAGATAATGCTAATTGTCAGTATGGTTGGAAAATGTTTGTGTACTGGCAAGCACATGCAACACAGCAAATATACAGTAGTTGAGAGTTTATGAGTTCTTAGCAAATAGGTTTGACAAATCAGTTTAGTTCAAAAAGTTAATCCAATGTATCCACTTCCTGGCACATATATCCTGATTATGCAAGCATCACACATACATCTCTCCCATTTGTCCGATAGCCAATCAGCATCCAGATTTGATTGTACAACACACTTATAAATAGACAAATATACATTGATGTGTTTACAATGGATTTGCTCAGTGGTGCAGTGATGATCAAGAACCAAGGAGTATTGGATCATCTTGGAAGTTATTTCTGCTTGCTCAAGTGCAATATGTCCACGAACAGACAATTACCATCAATATCTATTGACAGACACTGTACAACAATATTACTGTAGATAGAGAAAGTATACTGTAAATTGTGAGCCATTTGCTATTGATTTGATTGACACCTACATTATTTGTATGGCCTCTAACAACAAACATGGAGATTGTAGCGTGAGACAAGGCTTACAAGGTTAGCAAATATATTGCGCAGAAAATGTTTTCTGTAGTGTCACCATTGACGAAGCTTTGCATCCAAGTGATTTATGCAACTACTGTAGGTGTGCTGAAATTCTTTTAACAGAACTTTCAACACAAACAGATTGCATTTGAAATCAACATTATGAGTTTATTCAAGTAAAATGTTTTCTTGTCAGGGTTTGGAAGGAGAGACAAACAGACGAACAGACAGAAAACGTCTACTGGTGCAATTACAACAGCATTAGAAGAAGAAATTCAGAATGAAATCTCAGTGGAGCACGAAGAACAATATTGATCTTGTTAATTAAAGGCAGATGTGTTGGGACTTAGAAATGAGCAGAGCTTATTGGCCAGCTCTCTGAGGGCTGTCTTATTGACACATTCCCATGATCATTCACTAATCTAAGTGAAATTTAATGGCAGTTATTGGCAGTTATTTTTGTACAACCATCATGCTTAATTTTTTGTATAACTATAAAACATGCATGGGGCTGGTCGGCCATGACTAATTTTATGTTTGTCTAAAAAATACTACTACTAAATAATATAAATAATAAGGCTCAGGCTTGGTGGTCTGCTCTTTAATAGTTGCTTTAATGGACAATTTAAAAATAAATCATATGACAGTCATCATATATATATATATATATATATATATATATATATATATATAACTAACAAACAAACCCCATTATTTTTGTGGGGAATGGTGTTTATGTCTTCTTCATGCTCCCCTGAGAGTTTGAGGGTTCTGCACAGTAAACAGTATCTTGACTGCACTCTTCTGGACAGAGACCACAGATGACAGGTAGTGTACTCTGCTGGAGCCTCTCTCACAGCCCCTATACAATATTTTGTTTTTTTCCACACATATCTTCAGTTTCTTACCATTCTACTGTCATCTGTACAAGTTATTCAGTTGTCCTACTGGAAATACTCTTCTTTCTGTATTGTATTTCATAAAATATTTCCGATTTTGTTTATTGATTAGGCTACACTGTGTCTGTAGAGTAGTATTAGTTATTTCACGGTGATGGTTATGTGTAGCACCATAATCACGTACACCTATTTTCCATCCCTCCATCCATCCATCTTTATCCGCTTATCCAGAGTCGGGTCGCAGGGGCAGCAGCTCCAGCAGGGGACCCCAAACCTCCCTTTCCCGAGCCACAT